>BMAW01047518.1:505643-548464 GCA_019974015.1 Nephila pilipes
CTAGTTACGTATTGCTTGTTTAGTGAAGTAACGAATACATTAGACTATAAATGATTACTAGTTCACACAGTGTTTAATGAAATGAATTACATTTCTAGTTCACTGTTTTCATTCTGACAGAAATGAATACTTTTAAAGATGGATGAGAGAATAGCTTTTAAAATCATCATTATTAAGCTATTGAGTCAATAAATGATGAAAAATAAAGAATTACAACTTAAGATGTTCACATTTGACAACTAAGAGTCACATATAACTGGTTCATCTAGTTCAGAACACTTATATCGGTTATGTTAATCTGAGAACCTACAGGAGACAGCATTGCAATCAACTACTCATGTTTAATGTAGTGACTTCTTTTATTTCATAGCACTATCTTATCTGTTTAAAATTTTCATTTTATTTTATTTATATATTTATTCTCTGTTGAAGATTTATAATTTATTGAATGATTTGAATCAAACTATACATTTATAAGATTGATCAAAATCATGGTTCGAAGAGCCTGGCAAGAATATATGATTGCTGTAGTCGAATGGTCATGGCACTCTAGCTATTGGGACTTCAGATGTTCACCGAGCCACCTATTCGAGTTCTAACATCCTTGAGACTTTCGTATAACCAGTTGATGCATTACTAAATCTGTCCGATCTTGATCCTGTCCGTGCACAGTGATCAATTTATTAACGAAGTAGACAAGAAACAAAACAGTTGCATTGATATCTGCTTCATTGATTATTGAAATATAATTGGCTTCATTTATAACTGAAATACCAATAAAGCAATTAGCCATTAGTGCCTGGAATTTTGCCTATAATGGGTGAAAGTTTGTATAATGCACAGTACATTGTGATATCTTCTAGAAGGCAGATAAGTGATTTATTGTCTGTCTTATTTCAAAATAATTGTATTTATATATAATCAATGCGTTATCCAAGGTTAATATCATTTTAAAGTTGATAATTGTTTTTTTAATATATGAACAATATTTGGATTTTATGTAATTTAAGCACTAAATGTTATAGAGAAAACAAAAAATTCTCCACTAGTCTCTCCTTCCTAAGTTATTTTTTTATGTATCGGATATATTGAAAAATAAGATTACGGTAGAACATACACGGATCTACCCGGATACATAGTGAGGACGCATTTGAAAAACATACCTTTAATTCAGCAAAACTATATGATCAATTAATTATGTAACTAGAATTAAATTCATAGACGAAAAATAGTTGAACACGCCATTTCGTCCATAAACTAGCTTTTTGAAGAAGCACAAGAGGGTCGAAGTAAAAAATTTTAAAAAATTCGAAAACAGTTCGCAAAAATATTTTCTGGAAAAAAACTTTGTAAGACTTAATACATCTGTTATTCATCAAGTACGATCCTGTAATCCCTAAGCTCAGAAATAATTCTAACGAACATGAAATTAAATTATCAGAAGAAACTGAGTCACTGTAAAAAATTGAACTGTAGAACAGTTTTTGAACTATAGAACAGTATAGAATAAAACAGTTTTTCTGACAAACGTAGCTCTGATGAAGATCATAGAGACGGACAGCAGTTTTTTATGTAGGTTCATGTTTACTGTGAATAAAACAACCACATTAAAACTTATGTATATGTTTCACGAAATTAAATTTTAGTCTCGCCATATTCATTAAATCAATCACTGTGTGGCGTGGATGTAGAGAGCGGGTTACAAGCTCATACGCTGACCTCGTCATCTGAACATAGTTCACAATTTAAGAGCGTATTAGTAATGATTAGCGGACCTTTTGAATCGGATAGAAAAAGAGAGTTGTAAACGTTCAATGCAACAAACAAACCATTTATGTCGGTCAGAAATAGATAACCGGAAGCGTCACGTGCAGCGAAGAAAATTCAACAAATCAAAACCAGATAACATCCCAAAGGAAATCTGTACTTAAATAGAGAAATCTCATCATTTGAACCCAAATTTTTATTGTCACTTCATTTTTAGCGATGCATTACAATGAGACTGCAACTTCAGCAGGATTATAAGCCGTTTAACTTTAAAATAAGTTTCTGATCCATTAAGTAATATTTTTCTTTTAATTTTCTGATATTTTTGTTTGAAAATCTCGTTTCTAAATAAAGGGTTATTTTTTGAACTTTAAATTATTTTTTTTGAATTTCTCTGTTTTAAAGACATAAAATATTTCTTCAATTATATATAGCAAAATTAGTGAAATTAGGTTTGCTTTTGGAAATCATTCGCATTCGAGAACCCTTGCGAACACATTTTGAATTACTGTACTGAAAAGAGGAAATGATAACTATAATTTAAAAAAATATGTGTATATTGTTATTAATTTATAAATTTTGATATGAATATCATTATTTTTGGAGTATAGTAGATCCTTTTATAGTGCATTTTATAAGACATTTCAACAATGTTTGGGCCAATACTATTTAGAGCATGCTAATCAAAAATTATATAATGTTTTAGTTCAATAAATTTTCAGTTTTATTCTTGAACCAAAGATCAAATGATTAATTTGTTCGAACCATATAAAAAAATTCCACAAATTCAATCTTACGATAAGTCCTTGAAATTCAACGCTTCAAAATGTTTTGTACTTGACTGATAAGGAATTCATTGCGTTGACACTTACAGAAAAATCTTTAACCTTAACGCCTCATTCACAAATGCATAGTATGAGAGCAATTTCACTTAAACAAGGAAATCCTTTCCGAATTCTGTGTCTCTGACACAAACATGTTTAACAGACAACATGAAACCTTATATAGTTGGATTAGTGCAATGAACACCATTATTGGGTACTATATACGGGTTCCTTAATCTCAGCAAATAATGATGACAAGTAAGTTCGTATTGATTGAGTAAAATTGCTTACACTTGCTGATAATACGTAGGGGAATAAGTATTTTCTTGGAACGTATCGGTTTGAGAGAGTCCCGAGAGCGTGCTAGCAAAGCACGTATGAAAAGACAATTCAACGCTGATCAGTTATTTTCGATTCAGCGTTCTGGAAAATATTAATTTTCAAAATTAAAACAAAAAATTGTTGTAAGTTCAATAAGATAATTTTGAATATTAACTTTATATATATTAATGTTTTGAAATATTAATTTTGAATACTCTTGTCAAAATCAAGTTTTAACTAATTTTAATCAACTTAAAATGCTCTTAGTTTATTTTTTTCCTTCATAGTTATTTTAAGATCTCGTCATATTTCAATGTATTTGCTTACAATAAAATCAATAAAAGCATATTTTATTTACAGTGCTGATTTTATTTACTTACTTTTTTAACCGATGTCTCAAGAGGCAAATCATTATTAGAAAAAAAGCCCCCCATTAGAGTTTTCTAGTTTAATTAATACTTCAAAGTATTGTTATTTCATTAAATAAATTACCGTTTATATATTTAGCTACCGATTTATTGACAGGTTTCATTAAGGATGGAATTTGTTTCGTTTATTTTATTATGTTTTTTTTAAAAATGATTTAAGAATTTAATATCTCCTTGTTATGAGTATTCATTAAAAAGAATTACTCTGACTTTACTTAAGAAGTATATGTGGCAATGTTGCTAACAAAAAACGCGAAAGAGCTTGATTTTCTTAATTTCTAGATATATGAGAATTAGTTGAATTGTAAATAATTTTTCTCCATGAATATACAAATCACATTAAGTTTTTAATGAATTACATAAAGTACTTCTCAGTCACAAATGATATCCTTCAAATTATTGTTTTATGTAAAATAAAATAGATTTTTTACTTAAAACATAAATTAAAAGCATTTTATTAAGTCTCATTTGAAATATATTTGGAAAGTATATGTTTAGTATATAGCAATTAAACGTGTACATGGGTTTAATTTGAAAAATAATTAATATTTAAAAATAAAACTGACATTGAAAATATATTGAAAACTAATTTCGGAACATATTCGAGATTTATGTTGAACAATTTTTTTTTAAATTCTATGACTGCAAAGAATTGGATGCACTCATATTGAAAATGATGCTTGTGAGTCTGTTCTGAAGACATTTCGTTAAAAATATTAATGAAATATATTAGGGATATTCCGGAAGTAAGTTTCGTCATTTTTTTGAAGGAGCAGATGTGATACACCAGGTAAAACAAAAAAAAAACAAAAAAAAAAGTCATAAGAATTCACTCCGTTGCTGGTTCAACGACAGAAGTAGCGTCTGAGAATGAGTAATGACGCATTCATAGAGAGGCGAAGAAATGAGTATTTTAACAGACCAGCGTAACCGAGGCTATTACAAATCAGGATGACAGACATACGTGTACTTATAACGTTGTCGGCAATAGAAGTGCTTGCTATTATCCGGTATGAATGTGCATGTAGGACTAGTGTGTCCGTTATCCATGAACACCTACAGACCGTGTATGGTGAACAAGTCTTGTCTCGTCAAATGATTAGACGCTGGTGTCGCATGTTCAGTGACGGAAGACAGAGCATGGAGGATGAAGCTCGAAGTGGGAGTCCATCCACATCCACGAATGAAAATAGCACTGTGCTAAAATTACTTTTGAATTGTCAACCACCTTTTACAATACTATCCCAAATCATTATAATAGCACCATCAATTCCCAACAAAACTTCATAGATCAAACCAACCACCTCGTATACAGGACATGGTGGTAGCGGACAGGCGCATAACGGTGTCAGACGTTGCGTCCATACTGCGCATTAATCGCGTTCAGGTTCATCCAAAACATTGCTGAGGTAGAGTAGGCTGTGCGACTTCCTTTCATCGCAGGGCACAGAGTTATATCAGAGTGGTTTCTTTAAACTAACTGCACGCTACGACAAATGTCTCAATGTCAATTGCGAATATGTCAAAAAAAGAGTGCAAATTGTGTTGATGATAACAGAGTTTATTTTATTTTATTTATTTATTTATTTTTTGGCAGTAAAATTTCTGTGTGATAAGAAAAATGACAAAACTTACTTTCAGAACATCTCTCGTGGAAAATAAGAAAAAAAATCTATCATGTTTCAAAAATACTTTTTTAACAATGTGTTCCTTCTTATTCTGCACTTCATTATTTTCTCTATTTTGTATTTCTCTATTTGTTTTGCATTTAAACTGTATCGATTGCGATAATAATAAAATATACTGATATTAAAATTTATATTCCTGCCATGTTTATAATTATTGATAACTTGTAATTGTAACACTTTTATGGACATACTATGTTTCCGTAATTTATTGCCACAAAAATTCGCCTCATCGAATCCTAAATAAGGAAATGCACGTTCCCACTTACTGAATGTTTACGTTTTTCCTCGCACATGCTCTATCAGATGAAACAGCAAGATATCTTGCATCATGAGTCAACGAACTATTCGCCATTTTAAAATTCATTTATAAGAGGGATTCGGTTGCGATGACATGTAGTCGCATAACTGACACATTATAGATAGTATTAACTTGCACGTAAGAAAATCTTATTAAATTGCCAAATTAAGGCAAGAAACGTTTGTTATGGGACTTTTTAATCGACATATTATAGCATTTCAGTTTTGAATCATGTTTGTAATTTTAAGAACAATCTTCGGCATTTTTTTCAATTAAAAAAAGTATTCTCTCTCTTTTTTTAAAGCAATTCTTGGGATGTTGAAAATTATATCTTGAATCATGGGAATCGAAATATAAAAATGTTTTCTTTTTAATAGTCGTGCATTTGAAAATATTTGCAATAATATTTTAATTTGTTATGATACTGAAGAAACTACATAACGTAATACAGAAAATGTATATTATCAATATATCAAATTATTTACAGATATAATTTTAAGTCCTTTCAATTATATTTTTAAGTTACAGATGTTTTGGAGAGAAAAAATTATTAGTAAACGATATTTGAAATTCATTTATACGTTTATTCCTATATCAATATCACTCATATCGAAAATATAAACCAGGAGAAATAAAAATTACGAATTACGAATTTATATCTTAAAAATATTAATCTATTTTTACTAAAAAAATTTACAATCGCGAAATATGTAGAATTGGACTTTATAATCTACGGAGATCGCTCAATACATCTAATCTAATTCATACATAATATATATAATTTTTTGATACAGTCGAAGCATGTTTTTATATCATTCTCTTCTTCCAAAACATAAAGTTTTTTTTTTAATTCGATTTTTTTAAACTTAAGACTTCCTTCAATTTTCTGATTTAGCAATTTCCCAACAAATACTGTAAAGAATTCAAATTTACAGATTAAAGAATCGTTTTATTTTTCTGCTTTGAGGTCACTGTATATAAAAAATATCTCTCCTGTTTCTACTTTTCTCTTCTTCTTCTTCTTACTTTTCTAATTTTTATTAATCCCTTTTTACCGATTTATGTAATATTACATGCCTCATTGCTGGGTAAGAGATATAAGATAAGGGACAATTGAAATGGCAATTAATCAGCTAGAAGCCTTTGTATAAGTTGTAAAATCAGCAAAGTCCAAAATATTTATATTAATTGGGCCTTGCCACAATCGTTCAGAACTATTTTGGTATTATAAGTCCATTTTCATGAGATATTATATACTTTTGAGTTTTCTTTTTGGAGCTTCATACATGTTTGAATGAACTCTTTCTGTTTGAAAAGGCTTCTAAATATTACAGTTATTGTCATCGGAAAAAATATTTTAAGTCACCTGTTGTTATGTTCCATGTTCTTCGAAGCAGCGGAGGGAGTCAAGATCGCAAGTTTAGTGCTCGTCGACTTTCAAGTCGAGTTGTGAATTTGAGTCCAAATTCTTCTTCTTACTCACAGAATAGAATGATAAAGAGATGTTGCAAGAGTTAATTGGATCTAGATTTCAAAATCTTCACGCAGCTTAATGTGATAAAAGAATCAGATACTAACTAAAGTGTCGTCTGCGTCTATTACCATTTCCGCCAAGCTAAGATGTCGGTCATTAATTACCATGTTTTGTAGCTCTTAGTGATACGAAGGTTGTCTTTCCCTAATGTAACGAAAATATCATAAACTTTTTTCTCTTTCAGATAAAAAAATACTTTTATTTTAATGTTGCTCTCTGACTATTATACAGACAGCAGTACATTATATTATATTTCTCGCCTGTGTTTGAATCAATCCCTTTTTTTCTAGAATAAAATGTGTCCAGTATTTCGTCTCCTAATTTGTAATGGTAAATGCATCTTTTATTTCATATTAAAAAGAGTTGTGTATTTATGAAGTATTTCATAAGAACTTAAGTACACAGTATGACAAATAACTATATGCATAATAAGATCACATGAATCTATATTCAGATTTGGACTTTTTTTTCTTTCCTGAAATGTCTTCCCAATTTTGATTCTGCTCTAGACAAAAAATGGATTTAGTCTCAGTTCGACTCGAACCCCATATCTTTGAAAACTGTTCATAATCTTTTTTTAATGAGCACTCAGAAATATAAAACTTGTTTTCCTGGAATTTCGCCACTCATGAATATTTTAAGTCACCATTTGTAATTTTAAATTTTTTATCGCTTTTATTTCTGATTAACTTCAAGGTAATACTTATGACTCTTTCTATTAGGTCAAGCTATAAATTAATTTAGCTTTATACACTTAATTTTAAGGATTAATATCTGTTTCGATTCTTTCTTCAATTTCGAATATATTAAAAAAAAACCACACACACACACACACACACATATATATATATATATATATATATATGGTTTTTTTTAATATATTAGAAATATATATATATATATATATATATATGCACCCTTAAAAGAAAGGAAACAGAATTTATATACCAGATTTAAATTCTCTTTCCATTCATACAGCCAAAAAAATGCAGTTCTTAACTTTGATATTTGAGTCATTATTCTAATATAAGAACAAAATCTTTTTCATTCAAAAAGAAATGAAAAACGACGCAGACAATATTAAAAAAAATTTAACATCAAAATGTGCTCTTTGAATTTGTTGGATTAATGGATGTAAATTTCTTTTTTCCCCTTCAAATTTTCATTCCCTATAATTAAAAAAATAGTATAATAGCTTTTTGGTAAGTTTCCAGTTTCTTGATTTTATTTTTGCAGTGATTAAAATGTAACAAATGATTTTTTACGTTATGAAATGGCTTAAGAACTACTTTTTGAAAAATTGTATCTTTAATCAGAAATCTTGAGTAAATTACATAAATTTATGTGGGAAGAAAGCAATTATTTTGCAGATTATTTAACTTTTGAATAAAAAAAAACCTCATTTTACGTTATTTAAATATTTTATACTTTTATAATTAATTGTTGTAGTTAATGTGCTTTAGTTCTGAGTTGTATGAATTGCAGTATATTTATAATTAATGCTTGTAATTTGAATCTCTCTGATTTAATTATTTTCTTAAATGCTTAGAATTTAATTAAATTCATATTTCTCGAGAAAACAATTTTGGTAAATGATGATAAAATTACTATATTTTAAAATAATCGGATTAAATTAATCATATGAACACATTTCTAAAATCAGTTCATATATAACTCAATTATTATAGCGTTATTAAAATCAATTCACATATATAAAAATTGAATGGACAATAATACTTAATAAATAGATTTTAAACTTATATTGTTTATATACGTAAAAAAGTTATTCATGCAGAAATAATACAATGAAAGAAGATAAAGACATTATGTATAATTGAAGTGACAAAAGCATAATAATGTTTCAAATGTCATGAAAATGTGGAAAGAAAGGTTTTATCCATGTGAAACGAATTTCATTTCATCCGTGCGTTTGTTACATAATAGATGCATTAATTTCGAATAAAATTTCTAAATAATTAATCAGTATATATATATATGTGTGTGTGTGTGTTTATTTTTAATATTCTTCGAACTGGAGCTTTAAAATTTAACGAAAAAAGTTATTATTCCAAAATATTTTCTCTAATTTCAAATAAAACTTATAAATAATTAATCAATATATATATAAATATGTTTATTTTTAATAATGACAGGTTAGTAACACTTGCATTGCTTGTCTATTTTTGCTTTGATATTCTTAAATCGTTATATATGTTTTAAATTTTATTAGATTAAATATATTCCATTATATTTTTCTTTTATTTTCGTATATGCGAATGTAAGAATTTAAATTAGCATATACAAAATAAATAACATTTAATTACTTGTTTCGTACTAATCATAATTGTATTTCTTCGTACATTTTGTTGGAACTTGCTAAAAAGGAATACGTACATTTATTCATATTATTAACCTTTTTTTTTCAACATGGCTGTCTTAATAATGTATTGTGCATAAATGTTTCATTTCATACATACATATACTTAGAGAAAAGCCTTTCAAAACTCGTTCGTAATAAAACCATGTTAATAATTTATTAAGCCCATGGTACAGTGAAATAAACTTACAGCTATTTAAAATATTTTTAATTAGAATACTAGATAGAAATATTTTTTAAAAAAAAAGTTATAAAAATCACGTATTTAAGAAGGATACGTATGATTTTTGGAACATTTCTGTGAATGAATTATTATGTGTTTTTGCTATTATATTAAAGTAAATGAAACGTGAGGAAAAATATACATGAATATAAATAGTTTAAAAAATTACTCATTTACAAGTCAAATAGATAAACATACCGAGTAACATTCTGTCACATTTGTTTACTTAATTATGAGTAGAAAATAAAATATAATACATAATTCACCTTAATTTATTTGACTTTAATTAACTGCACACTAAAGTTATGATGACTTTTCCGAGTGATGACATAATTTTGAGTCACGGCCAGATGGCAATAACGATACTTGTACTGCTATTTTTCCAAATTCCACGTAACGCCACGTGAGGGCTTTGAATTATTTATACAGCTGCTCCCATTATTCAACTTGATAACTGCTGTTAATTTCTATTTTTTTTAACTTAACTATAAATAAAAGATAAATATTGTTGTTTTAAAACATAAGTTCTTAGTTTTTCTTTGTCTCTTTATTAGTTAGTTCCAAGATTCGAGTGTTCATTATCATTATTGCATCTTCTGTATGGATATCAGTGTGGTTCATTTCCTTCCAGGATACAAAAATATTTATCTAGATGTTTCATAAATACGATTTCTTAAAAGATATTTCAAATTTAGGATACTATTACATGTTGTTTAAGTATGCACTGTTTAATACATCTGGAAGTATGGTAGAAGTCTAATAATAGATAAAAAGTGTCAATGTGGTCATTTGTATGGCATTCAAATTTTTTAAAGAATAAATACCACCCGAAAAATTTCAAAAATTGATATACTGTGCCTAAATTACATCACATAACTAGTAAAGCGAAATTACTTCCCACGCAAGGAATCAAACTCGGGGTTTCTGGGTGAGAGCCAGTATCCTAATCACTAGATATGTGAGAAACGAACACTTACATTGTGCCTTTGTGAAAGTATTGTCAAACTTCTTCTGCAGATGTGTTTCACGTTAATTCCTTTTTCAAAAGATAATTTTATTTTTTTCAGTTCAGATTGTCTTAGTTTTTAAAAGAATTTCTGAAGTTTGCTTTTATTTTTCCAAAGTCTTCCAGATATTATTAGTCTACATTTATGAAGCATATAATTTTTAATTTAAATTTAAGATTAATTTTTTTAAGAAAATTCTTAATTTATTCTATCGATTTATACGAAAAAAAAAAGTTAAATACATTTATATATCAGGTATAATCCAATAGTACTTAACGAGAAAGAAACTCTCTCTATATATATTCCAAAGCAAATTGAACACTTCCTTGTTATAGCAGCCCTCGCCTAATTACAATTACGCCAAGGTCGCCTCGAAACTCATAAGCCCTACCTTAGAATGCAACCTACTTTGATGATATTTCTTGGCTGTTTGGTGATTTATCGTCGGAGGTGCTATAACAATAAAGAACCGCAACAGGTTACAAAAACAAAATGATTTAAACGCTAAATAGTTATACGAATATTGATGTGAAAAAAATTATCTTTAATGAGAACCATATTTTCTATGTTTACTTAAATAATTCCTTGTTTAAAACATTAAATAATCGTATTTTGTAAAATTTAGTAGGGAGTATCGTAAAGTTTTAAATATTACATAGAAATGACCGAGATATCTGGATAAAATTTGTTCTGCATATAAATTGATCATTATTTACATAATCTTGTAAACTTCAACTATTAATGTTGATTTGTCTGGTTTCAGAAATCCGTAGATCGAAGTAACTCGCAGTATGCAGAAAATAGGGATCAATCTGCGGAATTCTTTAATGACGGCCTTCGAAAGATCAAGAAACTATGGAAGAAATTTATTGCTCCGGTCGGTAACTATGTAGAGAAGTCTTAAGAATAATAAATAAAAAAATTAAGGTTCTATCTCGATTATTTTTAGAGATAATTAAAACTTTACGATACTGTGGATAACTTTAATCTACGCTTCCTGAAACCAAATAAATCAATATTAATAGCTACAGTTTACAACATTACGTGGATAAGGATCAAATGGTATGCAAAATTAATTTTTATCTAGATCTATCTCGGTTATTTCTTTGTTATTAAAACTCTACCGTAACCCCTCGTAGTTTTCTCCTTTCTTTGAATCTTTGTCACTCATTATGAAAAACACAATTGTGTTGTGGTTTTAAAGTTATGATATTAAATATACGAAGAAATTTTCCGCATTTCCTATGTATTAGCCATTTTTTAACTCCTACTGAAAATTGCGTTTTTTCATCCTCCATATATCACAAGTGTTTCATTTCTTCCTGCAAAATTCTCTCTTTCCATTCTCCAAAGAATATCATAAATCATAGAGACACATGTGACGACATAATTGACTACTATTTAATTTCGTGATTCTATAATAAATTGTGCATATTTTTTGAAAAGTTTCCCCTTATTAAAAATTTGAAACATTTTGTAAGTTTTTTTGGCATTGAATTTTTTGTCGATTTAACGAATGTTACTAACATTTCTGATGACATTTTTTTCAATATATGCTTTATATTTCCCTAAGCAATTGAAGAATATTTATCAATGCTGATCTTCAGGATATTACTGGAAACAGTTCTCGTCACTAATGATTAAAATTCCAACTGAACCTTGATGACCAATACAAATATATCAGGAGAAGTCCATAGAAAAGTAAGGATAATTTCTTTATTATTGCACACCACACAGGCTCACAACAGGGCGCTATGGTGTGGAATGCAATTTCCTTTAATACCTGAAGCCCTTTGTTAGTCGATTGTGATATATTTGTGACGTTGGGCTATTTGCGGATGACTCTTCACAAGCCTTAGGAACTTTTTATAATTTGAATTACATAAAATTCCAGCTATTTCCAACGAAATGAAACTTGATAACGCAAAGTAGAGAAAGGTAAGGATTGTACTAAATTAAATTAAGGATAGAGTGTTATATAAGCGAATTATAATTGAAAGGAAAAGAAGGTATACAGAGGATAATGAGAAGCTATTAGAGAGGTTAATAAAGTAAGAATTTGGATTAAATTGCTGTAGTGGATTGGCTGTACTTGAAATCGGTTAGAGTAAGTGGTAATACGAGTCGATTCAGCTTCATTAGAGAAATGCCTCACTCGAAGTGAATGAGTTAGTAAGTTATAAATTTACTGTTTTATTCTGCAAGGACTTCGGAGCGTTTCGAGTTATTTGAAGGAAAGCGATCTTGCATATCTGTGGAGAAACGTAAAAAAAGTGAGTTTGTTCCTTTCCTGTTATCTTTTCAACTGGAATCGTAATCTTATTGAATATTTAAGCTTTACGATATCTGTATATTTAAATAATGAAAGAAAGACGCTATAAATTTATAGGACAGGGTACGTAGACGAAATTCTATGACTCATTATTTTGACAATGTTCTAACACGAACTTACAAGATACTATCCTTCCGCACATGGCACTCTCTTCTATGAGCTGTCTTTAAGTTTGCCGAACAATTATTGGACCAGATAGATCGATCTCTTCCCCATAAAGAATAAATAGGATTTCACAGAAAGAAGGTGCTTGTAATCATTCCAGAATGGTACTGATGTAGTCCGGGGATTTATATGAGTCAATTGGTAAGAAATCTTAGAGGCAACTTAGTAAGAAATCTCACTGAAAAGATTTGGGAACATGGTCAGTCTTTTTGCCTCGCTGGATGATGGGAAGATAAAAATAAGGAATAGCGTATTCATTTGAGTATATATCATTTTTTCAATTAAAACATGACGAAAAAAATAGTTCTAATGTTACTATGCATTTATGACCATTTTCAAACATTATAAATTTTTTTTTTTTGCTTAATACTCTGGTTTTCTTTTCTTTTGATTTTAAATACAGTTAGAGAAAAATTTAAGATTATTAAAGATTATATAGACAAACGAGTTACTGGCAACCGACATGTGTATGTGTGCAACATTTAAAATCAAATTTAACAACGATCCAGATGCTTATCGTCCCTAAATGTAAGCCTTTTGTTCGCAAAATAGCGCAGTAAGGACTGTATAACATTATGATTGACTGTTAAATTGTTTATTAATGTAGCACTTAGAAGCAACACGAAGGTTACTGGCGACGAAACTTGTAATTTTGAACCTCTGTAAGTGACCAGAACGATACTTGATTGTCTGGCACTTCCCTCTACCGAATTCTATATCACACCAATGGGGAGACTTAGAGCCTCACCAGATTTAACGTGCATCAGCCAGGTGGGTCTTTAACATCACAAGACTCGGCGGAAACAACGCCAGCCGTTAGCTCGCGACCATGGCCACTAGGCTACCGCAGCCACACACAGTGAAACATTATGTTATAATGCAATGAAAGTTACAATTATATAGATACTTATCAACCGCATATCTGAGAAAGAATGTGTAAAAGAGAATATCTTTAACCTAAAATGAAATAACAAATTCAATTGGACTATACATTAATTCTAGAAATAATTCGAACTAATTAACCAGTTACTGGAAAAAGAAAAAAGAACTAAAATTAAAGATAAGATTTTTAAAAAATTATTGAATAGAATTAAATTTCTCTTTTCATGTTAAACATTCATCATTCCTGTTCATCAGTAATTTCTTAGTTTATTTCTAATTAATTGAAAAACACGCCGGTGATAGGGATTTGAATGCTTTTTGTAGGATTATGTGAGTTCTTTGTGTAAAATAAGTTTTAATCAAATTTACACCTATTTTTTTTTTCAAACCAATAAGTAAATAGAAATAATAGAAATAAAAAAAACTTTAATGAATATGTTACAAAACTCGAGTAGCCTCTTCTTTCTCAACTGGAATTCTGTTAATAATTATATTATTTATTGTTAATGCTATGATTATTATTACAATTAATCTTAAATAATTAATCCATAGAGTTATTAATAATCAAATTAAGTAGCTTATATTAATAAAAATGTTTTTAAAATTATAATATTTTCTTATTTTTAACAAACAATTGCATTATCGTGATTTAAATAATACCAAATATATCCAGAAATGAAAAAAATTACGATTTTTAAAGCAAAAACCCAACATGCAGCCTGTTCACTTTTTCTGCCGATTCAATGTTACGCAAGTACACACACTCACACATATATATAACACGATAAAATACTTATTAGAATTGAATGAAATTTATTCTACAAACGACATTATTGGATACAAATAAATGATTATGTTTATAAAGCAAAAAAGGCAATATTACATGCCAAATATCAGTATTTCATGAAGCCACTACAACTGAAAAAAGTGCTTCTGTACGAGAGGTTAGTGGTAGCCGAGTGGCTATTGTAAAGAGCTAAGAACCGGCGTTGTTTACGTTATGTTACGGGCTCGAATGCACTAAAAATACTCCGTTTCTGAGTTTGCTAGTATCCGTGAGGCTGATACACGTTAAATCTATCAATGCTTTAAGTCCTCCAATGGCATGGTATGGAAGTTTGGAGAGAGAGAGATATTAGCTCAGGTGCTGTCCTTATAACGTGGTCAATTCGCAAATATTCTCTTCGCTAACATCTGAATTTACTTTCTGATTTTATATTTAAATTTCTTAATTCCTTTCCAATGAAATGACACCGTGATTATCCAAATTCGATATACAGGAGAAGTGCAGTGAATGGATTCAAAGAAATACGTATAAAAGTGACGGAGAATTGAATATAGATATTTGTAATGAAATTAATAGTGGGGCGTAAGATAGTGATTGTGACCTCAACAAACTGGCGAAGATTAAAGATTATACAGATTGATTCCAGGTAGGCGAGAATCCTATCGAATTCCCAGTATTTGTGATTAAAATGGCTTGAATCCGAGTGAGTTGGTAAGCTAGAACTTAGTTTTTAGTTCTAAAGTAGATTTTAGGCACTTTGACGGGTTAGTAGACAGTGAGGCTATTTATTAAATATTCAAAACTGAAGCATAAATAAGAATTGGATTCAAATCAAACTGTTTCCTCTGTTGAGTTTGATATTGTATATTTAAACATCCATTTAGTAACTTTAAAATATTGCCTTCGAAAACTAGTGAAATGGAATCTTTACAACTTGACCGAAACTCAAAAGTACGAGATCCATCACCAGAAACTCTCGTTCTGCTTCAAAGTGCGCCGTTATTAAACTATCTATCCATATGACGAGGCATTGAATCAAATAGGTTTTAAATCTGTATTGGTGGATGTACAGTCCAGAATGCTTCTATCCGAACCCTAAGTTCATCAGTATTATTTACAGGACGAGTGTCACGAACAAAGTGTCAATCGATAAAATCCCAGACATATATAATATACGACT
This sequence comes from Nephila pilipes, assembly GCA_019974015.1. Classification (NCBI taxonomy): domain Eukaryota; kingdom Metazoa; phylum Arthropoda; class Arachnida; order Araneae; family Nephilidae; genus Nephila; species Nephila pilipes. The sequence continues at coordinate 521,457 of BMAW01047518.1, forward strand.
GTCTATTGTACATATCTGGTGAATAAGCAGGCTAAGAAAATTTTTGTATCTGTTCTGTTAAAAGAAAGGTTTGAACGTTCCTATCAATATATGGTAGAGCATTTTTCTGTTAAAATACAACTTCAGAAAAGTATTGAAGGAGGAGAACGACTTCGGTCCCCAGAATTTTTCTGAAGAACCGGTTGCTATTGAAATTATACACAAGTCTTTGTAGCTGATATATTCCACGATATTATTGACGTCCAATAGTATCTTGTGGACATTCGACCTGTATGATGTCCTATAAATCTCTCAGGAAAGTGGCGTTGATTGGTACAACGTCTCATTCACACGTGGCCACCACTGTACCCTAAATTAAGGCGAAATACATCGTAAAAGGCATCGTTGAAAATTAGCCTTCGTATTTATGTCAATGAATCCGTTGAAATTGTAGATGTCGATACTTTTCCGTTCGGGGATCTATTACCAATAAGCTCTTGCTCGCTGCCCACGGCGCAACAGATGTTAACGAGTTGTTGGAGCAGACAAGTATATATTTGTATCAGTGCTCAATGTTAACCCAACTGTCTAGATGATGCTTTCGAGATGACGAAATTTTCGATACTGAGCCCCAATACTTCTACACTCGCACCACTGATACATCATTACACTTCATATGAACTGTTATTGCACGACAAGAAAAATACTCCTTACTAATAACAATCATTAGTTCCCGTTCAAACTTTTACTACTGGAAGATTATCTTTGACTATTTGCTACGTCTCGCTACAGCCCTCCGAAACACAGGGACTCAGAGGGCACGAGTCCACACTAGTATGATGACTGATATTCTAATCATTTGATAAGAACACCTTTCTTGGCATTTATTGTAAGTTTCTACTCATTCGTACAGAAGAAAACTTCTCTTTTCACTTTTTTCTCACTATTGATTTTTAACTTTCTTTGTGCTCTCTTATTCTACTTTCTTAACTAATAACTTCATCTTCATCTAATAACTACTTTCTTAACTAATGACTTTTTATTTAACTTTTTTAACAACTTAACTTTTGATTATTTTGAAGAACAAAAATCTGGTTGTATATTAATAACAACAGCTCTATTCTTTCATACCTTTACCGCACTACGTTGGTGAGCAGTGAGGTTTACTTTTAGCACGTGCGTCACCTTGAGATGGACCTTCTCTCTGGATTATTTTTCTCTCCCTGGATTTTTGCTTTGGCAAACATCTTACACACACTCTCTATAGGCGGGCGATAACATTCACGTGATTCCTTTATGGTTTTGCAATTTTCAAAAACAAGTTAAGCATTTGGCTTCAAAACATACTAAAAAATAATTAAATTTAGAAGAAATAGTTTGGAAATTTCGAGACAAGAATGACAATCTATCGGTCGTCTAAAATTTTTGAAAAATCGTAACCTTTTTTTCAATCATTTTTATTTCTGAATGCACATAAATTAAGGTAACACGTAAATTTAAAATTTAAAAATTACTGAATTTTTCACTCCAGTCTTACATTAATTTGATATGAGCTTCAAGGGAAATTTTTTTTTTGATTTTGTACTACTTTTTAAAAATTAAATTCATTAGTAATGAAAAATGTCATGAAATGTTGCACACTCAAAATTTCTTCTTTATTTATAAAAATAATTGTATTTACTTACAATTAAAATTGAGGGCAATTATCTAAACAATATGATAATTGCAACATGGATTAGTCAATGATTTAAACTTTGGTATATAGTTTCTTGAAATAGGAAAATTAAAAGGGATTTTTTTTTTGGAATCGGAAATGGCAGGATGCTTAATTTGTTATTTTTAATGAACTTTTGCAATCCTCAGATTCTCAGAGATTAGAGTAAATGAAGCAGGAAATAAAACAGGAAAGGATGAAATGGGATATCGCTATCTTCGCAAGGTTACTGTCTTTTTTACAATAAGTGAAAGTGAAACTTTACAATACGTTACATTTACACTACTTGAACTACCACAAGTGTTCGAAAATTTTTGTGCGGTAAATAAAAATAGATGTCTTGAAACTCAGAGAGCTATTTTCACACTATCACTTAACAATACTTTTTTATTGCTGCTGCTCATTTCTACCCAAGAGACAACCCGAAAACATTGGATGGACCCGTTCGAGGATTCTTAAGGAAGATCTTGGAAAAAGGCTTATTTTCCGCAGACTAATTTAAAAAACAGCCAAAATCTCAGTAAAATTATTGCTCAAAAGATTAGAAAAAAATCGTTGACTAACAAAAATATTAAATTTATGAAACTAGATTTGTTGTATTGATTCATACAAACATTATATTTTTTTTATAAAGGTTTTAGAAAATAAAAGAAATCATTATATAAACAAATCATAATGAAATCAGGTATGTATTATTTAAAATAGATTCATTTATTCTTTTCTCGTGACTTATTTCTAATAATTCTTTTTTTTTTAAAAGAAAAGGAAGAAAATAAATACTTTTTTTCTCTAATATTTATTATAATGTGAGTACAAAAGCTTTCCAATTAATTGAATAATTCCATATACATTAATATTTTCTCACAGAAATTGAATTAACCTAATTAATAGCATTTCAGCAAAATAATTAGGTATATTTTGAAATCTCTTCTTATAAATAATTCTAATAATATACTAATATAGCACAGTATACGATCCTTCTAAAAGTACCACATAGCAATTTCATGTTTTTATTTAACATAAGCAAAATACTAACATGCCCAAGATATAGTAGTTTAGATTTCTTGCATATCGAAAACAACCTATGCTATTATTTAAATTATTAACTCTAACAATTAATTAGTGCAAAATGAGTTAACAAAGAAGAATTTGAATGACTGTATCGTATTTTTAATACGTGAATTGCTTTCGATATATTTAACTGATTTTATTCAAAACTTTATTTTTATGAATACAGGGTGTTTCGAAACTTATGTGCAAAAATTTAAGGGAATGAAAAACATCTAAACAGGCAGTTTTCGCCGTTCAATGCATAGGCGGAGAGAAAGCGGTAAACCGCTAGACGGCGCAGTAATGGAAAGCATAAATTAAAAATCCTTAAATTTTGGATTAAAATTGCATGATCTGAGAGAAAAGGTTTGAAAGAGGGAAGAGATATTTTTTTTTTAAAAAAAAGCTCTATTACCTGCAACTGATTGACAAAAGAACCAGTGACAGATCCAGAAAAAATAAATAGGGGCTGGACACAATTGTTTTTTTTTTTTCCTCCAAAAAGTTAATAATACTTAACTGGGTTAGTTTATTTTTTTTTATTATTCATACTAATGTTAGTCTTTAAACTAAAAACAAATTATTAACCCAGGAATAATCAAGTTTAAATTGATAATTAAAAACTTATAGTATGATAGATAGATAGCTCAATTATGTGCTTGGACATAACGCAAACTTTAAAATAAAACAACAAAATTAATACCTTTAAATTTGATTGAAATTTCCTACTCAGGTATATCAATTTTGTCTGCGTGTGAGATTATGATAGGGAGGGGAGTAGCATGTGCCCACTTGCCTACTTCCTGGATCCGCCACTGAAAAGAACCACATAGAAAGCAAGGTACCAACTGAAGCAAAAGTCTTTATCGTAAAATTTTAATCATTATAGTAAAACAACCGAGATATATGGACAAAATGTATTCTGCATATTATTTGATCCTAGTACGCATAATGTTGTAAATTTCTGTTATTAATGTTGATTTGTTTGGTTTCGGGAAAACTTAGATTGAAATAAACCGCAGTAGGGAGAAGATAGAAAATCGTAGTGTGAAAAAGTTTCTTTATTTGAAAGGTTTCAAAATCCAGCAAATTCCAGATGGCTATTTATGGAAATGATTATCCTTCATATGGCCCTGTTGTGAGGAGGAAAATGATTTTTAAAACTGGCCACATATGCCTCAGAAACGATCCAAAAAGTGGAAGACTATCACTCACGGAAGATGCTGTCATAATGAAGAAATAGAAGGATTTTATCATATTTGACCGAGGAACAATCATCCAAACGATCATGAATGAAACTGGTCTTAGGGACAGCAGTGTGTGGAAGATTATTTACGTAGAGCTGTACATGTCAAAAGTGTCAGTATACTGAATTTTACGATTATTGACTCCTTTTCAGAAGCAAACACAGCATGACCTGTGAAGGGAGTTGTTGAATCTTTTAGAACAAGACGATGATAATGTTTTTAGTCACCTGGGGTAACTATGGATGAATCTTGAATCTATCTATATGATCCAGAGACCAAAGAGATGAGTAAGGAAGTACAGTGACTCGTCTCTTTCCTCAAGAAGATTAAGATGCAGAAGTCTGGAGGGAAAGTCATGCTGTCTGTTTTTTAGATCTTTCATTGAGCCATCTTAACAGATTACCTATAGAAGGAACCAACCTGCAAGAACTAGGGGCTCCTATTACGGCACTCTGTAGAACAAAGTGCTTGATGTTCTGATCAAGAAATGAAGCGATTTGATCGTCAAAGAATTCCCTATGCTTGCCGACAATTCATCTCCTCACTCATCTCGAGGTGCGGTAGAGAAATAAAAGTGAAGTGGCTTTGAAATTTTGCCGCATCCATCTGATTCCCTGGGTCTCACTCCAAGCGACTTTTTCAAAAATTCAAAAAAAAAAAAAAAAAAAAAAAAAAAAAAAAAAAAAAAAAAAAAAAATAAAAATTTTTTTTTTTTAAAAAAAAAAAAAAAAAAAAAAAAAAAAAAAAAAAAAAAAAAAACCATTGAAGGGTCGAAGATTTTACAACACAAATGATTTCCTTACGGAATCTTCTGAATTCAACAATGAAGGTCCTCAAAAGGTCGAGAAAAGCTGGGAGAAATGTATAACTCTCTATGTGAAGGCTATGTAGAGAAGTTTTGAAAATAACAAATAAAAATTGAGTTTCTATCTCGATAATTTTCTGTTTTTTCTGATAAAAACTTTGCAATACTCCCTCGTACTCGACTTACTCATCTTTTTATTAAAGAAATTAGAACGCAGGCGATTTTTGTTCTTTTCCTTTTTGCATGAATATGTATATAAGTAATTATAAAAAATGAATTCAAAGAGGGTGACGACATCATATTTATGTCTTATGTTATCAGTAAGCATAATCGAAAGTGTAATAAAAAATCTTTTTAAGAAGGAATTGTTTTATTTAATTATTTAACATGTTTTAAATTAGACAATTCAGTTCTTTTATATTTCACGTATGTTTATATTATTACATACAAATGCTCATAATAAAAGGATTTTAATGCGTAAGTCTTCCAATTTTTGGGTCAAAAATCGTTGGACAACATATTTATTCTAAAATCTTTCATTTCCAGCGACATCAATTTAATTTTTGTAATAACTTAAAATTTAATCGAGTTGAGCGTTTCTTGAGTTTTTGTGTGACGTATTTCTTATAAAATCATTGTTTCAGTATTAATTTCGACAAAATAAACGTATCAAATTATTTTTACAATTTTCAAATATTTTCGCATGTCTGTTTCATAGTTTATTAGAATATTGTTATTAAAGAGAAAGAATCTTGTAATAAAATATGCATTATTATTTTAACACTATTAATTGAATTTATTTTTATTGCTACTTTTGAAAGGAACGATACGATATACCTTTTTTAAGAGCTGGATTAAAACTGCATTAATTTTATAAAGTGGAACATCTTAATAGTAAAGACAATGTGACGAAATAAAAGTTCGCCAACAGTCAGAAAGATAAAGCGCCAATTGTGCCATTCTGGAAAAAGACACTAATTTGCAATGGTAGATTAATCTGATCCCCTGAGGCGTTGTGACTCGGCAAGTTATATCGTTATCTATTGTTCCTCGTGACGTCATCTCAGAAATTCCTAAATGCAGCTTAGTTTGAAATAAATAAAGTACGATAAACGAACAAGGATTTTGAGATAATGCAGGTTGGCATATTACACGTTTCAAATTGTTTCCGTCTGATTTCATTAAAAATTATTCGATAAAGAATGCGCTTGAAAGGGATTGAAAATAAGATTATTAAAATATCGAGTCAAATATTTTGAAGGATTTTTTTTTTAAAAAAAAATTAAAACTTAATGTCCTTATGGATTATGCTAAGCATATTCCTAGAAATATTGTCTGGAATGTAGGAAAAAACTTTTTTTCCTTCCTTTTTTACAGTAAAATTTTTTTCATTGTGAATAATAATTTTTTTTCGTGTATAAAAAGGCTCATTAGATATATATTTTGCTTATTTTTTTATCTTTTTTACAAAAAAAATAATATTGTTACAAATTTTATTTTGATGGCCCGAAATCTATATTAATATTGAATTGCGTGTTTATAACTGATATCTCAATCAAATTTCATATTGATTGAGGTATCAGATAGATTTTGAAACTTCTTTACCAGTTTAAGAACAGCATTAAAAGAAAATTTTACATTTGTTTGGCAGTTTTGAAAGGTAAAGGAAAAAGCAATTTTAAGGGTGTGCAACGAAATTGGTTTATATAAAGTCTTTAATTAATATATATTAATATATAGTCTTTAAATTAATATATATATATATATATATATTTAACTATATATATATATATATATATATATATAGTTAAAAATAGACTAGTTAAATAGTAGAAGAAGTTAGTAAAATAGGTTTAAAGTATAAAAAGGATGAACAAATAAATATTCAAGAGAAAAGTACCTATAATGAACTATTTTCAATTTTTAACTACAGTGAATAATAATTCTATTTTTTTTAAATGAGTGTTTTGTATCATAAATTTTGTCAATTTGTTCGAAGATTGTAAAATCAAAGACTTAGGAAACATAAGTATTTACACATATATCTGCGGAATCACAAACAAATTTTCAAAAAAATAATATCTCAGTCAAATATAAACGCGCATGCTAACTAAATATATCTCCAATATTGGTAACAATAATGGCAATATCTTATTTTCAAAGCGCTTGAAATAAATCGCTGTTTTAATAAATAAATCAGACTCACATTCCTATTTCTCCCACATCCATCACATCATTTTGGTAAATAAATCACACTTTTGTTTATACCTCTATTACGATTTGCAACAAAAAAATGAATAATCTAATTAATAAAAAAAAATTGAAAATACATAAGAACTGTGAAGTTTAAAAAAAATTAACTATATTTTTATCTTAGTAATTAAGTATACTAATTAGTAATTAAGTATACTAATATCTGTAGTTATATTTCTAAACATTTACTTTACTTACGAGGAAACATAAAGTCATAAATAAATTTATATTCAAAACGAAACATTTTCAAAAATGGAAAAAAATATTGAAAAATAATTACAATTCTGAAATATGTAACAAAATGTGGCCAGAAAATTGCTCTTAAAATAAATTAATGCATGCAATAAAAGGATTAAGCTTCTGAATATAATCTACAGTTTAGCTAATCTTTAAGAACCTATCTTCAGTCTTTGAAAACAAAGTTTGCATTTCAACATTTCATATATATTTATAATTTTATACGCGTGATCGCTAGTTTAATTTCTAAAGTTTGAGCTTTATTGCAGGGATTTATTAATTCATTTTTTGGTGTTTTAAATTACTTTTTGTAGACAAGAATAATTACATTTATGATGACGTTGTCTTTATTTAAGAATTAAATAGGCAGTTTTTGAGATTAAACTAATTATACATTTATAGTTAGTTTAACCTCTAAAATTGCCTATTTATACTCATCTATTCATTCATCAATAAATTCAATCAATTAATGATAAATTTTATCTTATTATTTTTCTTCTTTCTTTCTTTCATTTGTCTTATTATTTTTTTTGAATGTTACATAAGGAATATCTAATGGAGTTTCGTAATTTGAAATATAAACATATGAAAAAATTCTCAAGATATAACAAAATATTTTAATACAGTTTTTACTTGATGTTTAAATTTAAGAAAATGTAGACTCTTCCATTTATCTAAGATAAATTAATAACCTAATCTTTAAAGAATTATTCATTAGAGAATTTTTTCTTCTATCTGCCTCTATCCTTTTTATTCCCAATGCAATAGCTTCATTTGGCTGTACTCTTTTTATTCCTTTAAAATATTTTTTTTTCTAGGGTCTATATTTATTTTCCTTTGTTGCAGAATTAGATATAATTTTTCGTCTTTAAAGAACAGAAATAATCGATAAAATAAAAAAAAAAAAAGCTATTTTAGTAGAAAGATGAACTTTTTTTTCTTAAAAAAAAACTAACTCAAAATTTCCGAAAACAAAAATAATAAAAATTTGAAAGAAATTTTAAAAAAGTAAGGATAGCAAAGCAAAACTTTTTGAACAAAGTAATATTCTTTGGATTGTTAAAATCGATAGTAACGTCAGAAGTTAATAGGTTTTGATGAAAATGTATTTTTCTCGCGTAAAGAGCGGCCAAAAGTAATTGTATGCATTGAAAAAGTGTATGGACATTTGTATGAGGAGATTAAATGGAGATTTTGAAAAAGTTGTTAATTTGAAAAATATAGCTTTGAGTTAGATTTCAGCTTAACATTTTTCTCATTAAGAATTTTTCTTAATTTATTCAATTTTTCGTATGGCTTAATTCGAGCAATATAAACTATATATTCATCTCAAATCTTCCGTTGTTTTTGCATTTACGAAAAATGTCGGCGAATTCTTACAACAAAAAGATAATAGCACAGAGCAAAACGAACAATTATTGCCCCTAAGTATGATGTCACAATTCACTTTAAAAAAAACTGTTATTCGTCCACGCTAATATTTTACAAGAGAAAAGGGGAGGAGGGAAATAACAGATATATGATGCATTCTATGTGATAGGAGCTGCTCTGCTTCGTCCGTAGGCTTAGATACAACATCCGCAACAACGAAGGAAGGAATTGTCGCTTTTTGTAGAGTACTCTTGATGTAGTCTACAGCTACGATGATTCTCGTGATGAGATCAACGGAATTCATAGGTGTTTTGCACCTCAACTGCTTCAGGTGGCCTCAAATAAAATTAAGTGGATTCATATCCAGGGGACGCAGAAGCTAAAGCTGATGTCTACCACTTCAAGTTTTGCCAAGAATTAAGCCAAGTCCATAACAATATTCCCACTGTATACCCAGAAAGCTCTCAGTTTAGTTTCGAATAATATTCAATTACGTTATTTTACTAACTGACCTATTTTTCGCGTAAATGAAACAAGAAATTAACCTTTATTTACTGTCTGAAGTTCTACGGCTAACATTGTTCAACTTGCTGCCTATGATCATCCTTCTTATTTTGAGATAAAAGTTTGTGAGTATCTAGTATTTTACAATAAAGCTCTCTTTTTCAAAATGAAACGAACAGTTTGGAATGTAAGGAAACAAGAATTCTTTGCAATCATTTTTAAAAGTTAAATATTTCAAAAGATCTGAGTCGAATATTTATAAAATTAGTAGCTTATGAATAAGTTCTTTTAGAATTATTAAATATTTCGAATAAGAATAAGAAAAGATGAAAGTATTCAATAGTTTTATTGAGAATTGCACCAACGTAGATTCAATTGGAAATAAAAACTTATTTGATTGAATGACCATTTTGATTATTTTTTTCTTAAAAATCACGCAAGAGTACACATTAGAGAGAATATTAGCGGCACAACTGCATGATTTTAAGTCATGATCAAATAATAAAGACAAGACTTTAACTGGAATTTTACTTTCTTGACTCCTATTGGCCTACTTCACTTTAATTAGAGACCTAATTGAATTTAACTTGCAGAACCTCCAACCTCCCCAATATGGTGTTTCGTGGAGGTGTGTCTCGAACTTATGATTCCACTAAGCCTTCGCTTTACCAACGCTGAGTTACTTTCGCCCTTATTTGAGAAACATTAACTAACAAGGCATTATTTTCTTAATATGCTTTTATAAGATGATTCTATGGAACATTAAGGGCTAAATGAATTTAATGTCCAATAGCTTCCCTAGAATTAAACAAATATCTTGGTGTAATTATTCTTCAAATAAATCATTTGACGGCACCTCTGTCTCAACTGGATAAGTTTTCCCCCTTCGATCAATAAAAGAAATGTACAGCACTTGGAATTCCATTTTATCATCAATAGACCCTTTTAGGAACGTACTTATATCGCATTTGTTTCTGACAAATGGCCTTTTCATACATGAGAGTTAAATCAATCAAATCAAAAGAAAATCTTAAATATTATTAATCTAGTAGCTCTTTTGGTGTAAAGGACATACTTTTCAGAGCAGAAAAGTAAATTATGTGTTTAACCAACTAAAAAAGATGTTAAATCCTAATTTTTTTAAAACACTTATTTTTTCTTGTATTATTTTATTTTTTAACTATCAAGAAATGAGATTCGACCATGGATTTGGACGTTGGTGACACTAAAAAACTATTACCTTGAAAAATTGTAACATTAGTATAGAACTGCGGGAATGAGTATTTTTGAAGATTCAATAAAGTATATGAATTCCGAATTATATTTTGATACACATTGCTTGTAAATTCTTGATATTTACAATACAGCCATGCTGCACCACGTAGCATGTTCCGGGGTCAATGCTGACAAATGTCTTTCTCTCAAAATTGATATAAAATAGATTCCATTATAACATTTATTTGTCACCTTTTTTTTAACTTTCAAATACAACGAGCGTGCAAAGTATTCGTACGAAAGTGCTATCGCGAAAGAAGCTATTGTTTTAATATGTTAATTTGAATAAAATTAATTCAAAGGTTAACATATAATAAAATTCTGTTTTTTGTTGATAAGTGGCATCACTCAACTTGAGGCATATATAGGATGATATAATGGAATTTAAATTTAATAGACAATGCAGAATTTTCAATATGGGTCGTAAGTCTAACGAAATCTTTTATACTGAAAGGAAACTGATTATAAATCTTTGTAAAAACGGTAAAACATATAATGAAATTTCATTATTAGGTTAGTAGATTTCGTTTAACAATGCAATTATTTATTAAAAGGATTATGGCTCTTAAAATCTTAAATCACTTTGCTATCTCGTGTTGACTCTCACCACTTACCTCTATCAACAGTATTTCTCTCAAGTTCGTTGAAGAAACTTGGGGAAAAAAAGGCTTCTAAACTAACAGCAGAATTAAGAAAGAAAAAAAAGGATTAGTCATATCTGTAGATACAGCTCGAAATACACGTAAGCAGCAATGTTTCCTTGGCTGTATTTTATTAAAAAACTCTTTCTGAATGTAAGGAATTAGATGTTACGATAATACTTCGCAATTAAATTCATAAACGAAAGCCCAGACTTCTGGAAAACAGTTGTTTTCCCTGACGTTCGAAAGTTTACCGTTTTTGGATCTTACAACAAACGGATGGTGAAGAGAGAAGGAAACATAGAAACACATCCAAGAAATTTACTTCTAACGATGACACCTAAAGGTGGAAGCACGCGTGTTGGGTGTTGCACGAATGCCTCAGGATTGGTAATTTAGTCCCGTTTGGTGCAATATTTAATTACCAGCTTTATACAGACGTTTTGAAAAATAATTTACAATCTAGTGAGGCAAAAATGGGAATCCATGCCAATGGTCCCAAGCTTATAGCTCTAAATACGCAACTATAATTTTTATATAACACTATTAAATTTATGAATTTTCCTTCGGAGTCACTGGACACTAATTCCATGAAACATGTATGGGAAATTCTTGATCAGAATGTTATAAACAGGTCAATTTCTATTAAATATAACGAGAAATGCTTTTAATCAAGAATGGTATTACCTTTCTAGTTCAGTGACATCAAATTTGGTTTAATTTATGCAAAAAAAAAATCAGGGCATGGTATTAATCATAAAATAAAGATATTAATCATAAAATTCTGTTGAGGCATTTGACATAATGCGCACTGTGTACAAAAACTATCTATACTACAATATGGTGCATTATTTATGTCTTACAAGTCTTAAGTTTTTATGTGTAATTCTTTCACGTAAATTTTATATGGAAATATTAAATTGCATTCTGTTATTTATTGTTGTATGTTATTCTGTATGTAAATATTTATCGCATAATTTAATTATGTATTTTTTTACAGCGAAGATACTTTAAAGGAGGATTAAGGAAACAACTTTTAATGGTCAACCCTCAAATTAACTTTTTCTCCATTTTCCTTTCCCTTATTTAAGGCCTATTTGGGGAAGAAAATCAGTGGAAATAAAAATAAAGAATTGAATCAAGAATCGTGAATAAAAAATTTAGCATGAATAATTGTAAATCCGTTGCAATGAGACTAAGAGCATTTTGAAAGAATGCATGAATTGAGGTTTAAAATTTCAAAATCTAGCTACGAAATAAGGGCAACATATAACTGCTATGAAGCATTGCATTATTTGAAACTAAAGTAAAGATCACGTGAAATTAATTCCAATATCAAAACTGATCTCATTAAAACCGAAAGAAACAGGAAAATATTTCTGATAACTTGACACAAATCTAAAAGCGAACACATATAAAGATTTGAAATAATCTATGAAAAAAGAATGATAAAGATAATATTATAAAACAAGTATCTAGTAGTAAATTTTATCATGAAAGTATTTCTCAACTGTAAAAAAAAAATTAATCTTTTTGGGGAGTAGGGAGGAAAAGACACGTTATTTATAGATTCTTATGTTCTGTGATAATTCAAAGAATCAGATTAATTCCTCTTTTTTATATTCGCAGGAATGCAATCATGACTGCGTACTTTAGAAATTTTGTAAGCATAGAATATACTTCAATATTTATTTTTTTAAAATCAGTTGGCTAAGAAATATCCAAGCTTTCATATTTAGATCAATGCTCTACTAAATTAAATGTTTTAACATTCTGTTGCTGTTGTCATCAATTTTTTGAAATTTTCACACACGTTTAAAAAAAATTGCATTACAAAAGAAATTGATCGTTTTTTGGTAGAAATTATCCTGATGTAAGATAAATTATTTTCCAAATTATTGAATTACTCCTTGTATTAGAATAAATATTATTAAAAACCATATTTAGTGAAAATAAATTTATTTAATAATATTAAATAAATTCTGGTCCATTTTAAAAATGACCTTGTTTCTTAAAGTCACGAAAGGCACTTATTACGTAGGATTCTTACGTAAGTAAGATTCGATTAAGTTTGACAACGATTATGACAAGATTTATCAAAAACGTGACGATGCAACAACAAATTAAATATGCAAATACTTTTACTCTAAATATCATCTCACTTATTTTTTTTATCTAGCTAACCACGCTTAAAATTGTAATGAAGTTTTCGGAAAAAGTTTTCTTTAAACACATTAACAGCAATTTAAAGCAGTTTGTGACAGTTCTGATCGCTCATTTTCATATTAATTGCTTTTAAAATAAATAATAAATTATCTTGTAGATTTTTCTAATACGTCAGTTTTTATTACAGTTGTTTAACAATAAAATAAAAAGTTGAGCTTCTTTGAATTATTTTATAACAATTAAATTCATAGAATTCGTTAAATCTTCTCTCATGAGTTGAATTGATTTAATAAAGCATATAAAATTAGTAGTCTAAAAAATAGATATTTTTTTCTGTACTATTTATTTATTTTCCTTTCCTTTTCCCTTCCTCTAAAAAATGAAATATTTGTAGTTTTCATAGTTTAAGAGTAATTCAAGATATTCGAAATATATAGCACTTCAAACGTGATTTTGAGAAACAAACATTTCATATACACAATACACTCAGACCTCTTCCCCCCGTCCCCACGCACCTTCATATATATATGTGTGTATATATATAAATGTAAAATAAAACTAAATTACAAATTATAATGAATAAAAATTATAAGTAATAATTATATATCATCATCAATCTCTAATCTTTTTCATTAAATTCAATATAAGTATTAAAAAAATGTTGTTTCCTTCAAATATAAAAAAAATTGAATTTTTTTTCTGAAGAAAGATCTATAAACATATCATTATTTCTGTTTAATATCAGGGTTTTGTGTTCAGTTAAAAAATTAACTGTCTACAAAATTTTTAAAAATTATTTTACTTTCACAAATTATAAGAACTTTATATTCCTAATATCTCATATGCCAGTACTTTTTGTTGTAGAATAATAATTTTTGTAGCAGATAAAAAGAATCAAAGACATAAATATTTTTCACTTCCATCTTATATAAAATACCGCTATGTTTTCGTAATTTGTTTTATGTATTCTTACGAACCTTTATACATTTTCAATAAAACGATATATATATATATCTCTAATATTTGGCGATACAATCTCTCAAAATTTTACCAAGTCCGCTATTTCGGCGATAAATTTTAAACACTGGTAATGCAAATGTTTCAAACAAAATTGCAGACATATTTCGATCGATAACAATATCTTTTAAAAGTATTGGATAAAATAGAGACACGTTTGCGACAATGTATCAGGTTCTTTCTTGTCTTTTCTTTTAAAGCATTTTGTATTTATTTTATGAAACTGTTTTTGAGTGTTTTTTGTAAAGCTTTTAAGATGTTTGGATTAAACAGTTAGTTCTTTAAAGTTTGGTTCTTTGAAAGAGTGATGTTTTAATGTTAGTTTCAGTGTTTGTGAAAATAAAGAGAACTAGAATTAGCTTTCTAAAGATTCCAAATAACCAGCACTTTAGAAAAAAGATAACTTTGAATAAAGATTTTTTTCAGTGTTGTGATTCTTTTTCGAAACAAGATAAAAATATATGAAAGTATTAAGTTTGCATTATAATTTACGGCGTATTTGCTAAACTTCTTTCTGAATAGTAAATTATAATTAATTTTTTTACCTCAAGGATAATGGGAAACTGCTCATTTTTAAACATAAAAGTATAAGATGAAAAGAGTATAAGAAAATGTATAAGAAGTATATAAGAAAAGAATTTATAAGAAAATATGTAAGAAGTATACAAGAAAAGAAAGTATAAGAAAATATAAAAATCTTTATTCAAAGCAATAAGTACATTAAAAAAATTCTATATTTTGCTTAGAAATTAACTCTATGAATCTCCTTTCTGTGTTTTAAAACAGTAAAAATAAATAAATAAGAATTAAATTATTGCAGGATTAAGCATCAAGGTATATAATTGTTGGCGAAAAAGATTCAATCGTTAATTTTTTTTTTTTCCAAAAGTAATTGTACTCTTCGAAATTTCGAAAATGATAAAGCATTATTCCTTTATTTTCAGTGGATAGTATTTAATTATTAAAGGATAAAATATAATTATGAAGTTGCTACTAATAGCGTCCCAAATGATGAAGAATTCACGTTAACGATATTGTACTAACTTATATAACAATAATAAGAAATCATTTGAATCATTTCATGGAACAAAAAGATAAACTTGAGCATGCGTATATAACACTTAATGATAAGTCGTAATTTTATTAATTCCAAAAATCAATTTCAACCCTCTAAAATTCCTTTGATAATTTTTTTACGTCACTAAGAGATCTAGTCTTGCTTATTTACCTATAACTCCGACAATGTAAATGTTCCAGCAGATTTTACTAATTAAATTTCATATTCCTTCGATGTTTCAATAGCACTTACGAGGGGTGTTCAAAAAGTACGCATGTTACTGTAAAAAGTACGCTAAATAAGGGTTAGGAAATTGGAAATGTGAATCAGGTAATCCACAGTACTATTGTCAATTGATTGTTTTTATTTTTTCTCAGAAGTCCAATGTAAATGTTCCAATATTTTTAAAGATTCTATCTTGGCATCCCAAACAATCGTCATTATAACTTACCCGGCCGATGAGACTGTCTTCACTTTCTTTGGAGCAAATTGTGAGATGAAAGCCGCACAGATCGTGGAAATTTTACATTTTATAGGAAAATATGTAGTTTTTTTTTTCATGTTTCTTTCATAATTAAATAGCAATTATTAACCCAGTTAGTAAATAGAAAAAAATCCTGAATTTTGTTCTGTGATCATCCATGCATGCTGTTGCCGCAACCGTATTAAATTTAATTTATTGTGGATCAACCAAAACAATTGAATTAACCAAATGAAATTCGTTTGTAAATTTTATATATTTTTCTGCATTGCTTATGTCGTGACATAGTGTATGCCAGCCCAATCTAGTGTGGCTATATTTTTAATGAGCTAAGATATATATGGCACTAAAAAGTATTACTTTTATGTTGGGAGACATTTACGTATATTAAATGTAATAATAAAAAATATCGCCAAATGATTGCTTATAAACCCCGTACTAGAAGCAATATGAGGGTAATTAACGACGAATCTCCTTATTTCAAGCTATGATGAAGTGACGAGTGAACTTCAGCTGGCACTTCACTCTCCACCACACCACATGAGGACTTTGAGTTTAAATAAGTGTATTAATATCGCTATGTTTTGACATTTGGAAGGGAAGGATTCGAATCCATCACCTTTGGCCTTGAATTCGTCGTTCCACAAACCAGACTATTGTGTTCCAGATAATATCGTAAAGCTACACAAATCGTAAAAAAAATTGAATGCCAATGTTTTGCATGAAATACTTAATTAAATAGTTTTCATAGTAAATGGCAATCGAAAATGGCTCAATAAAAGGAAAATAAACTAAAGGATTCCAACACACAAACATTATGTTATTTATTTTCGCTATCAGAAACAATTATTAGGCATAGAAACAAACTAGAAACAAAACATATGAATGAATAAATAATACAATTACCCACTTATATATCTCTATCTTTTACTTTATAAAAAAACATTAAATATATTTTCTGTGTGTATTATTCGCACAAAAAAGTTCGAGTAATTAAGTTATAAATTTGAAGTAAAGCAATATGAATAGCGTGAAATCCATCTTTGAGAATTTCAAGCTCACCATCTATTCAACTCATGTTAAATAGAGCTAGAAATATAAAATATTAGGCAGGTGAATGTTAAGAGGTGATTCATTTGTTTCTCACGTAGTCTAATGGTTAGGATATTTGGCTCTCACCTGGGAGAAGTGGGTTCGATTTCCAGCATGAGAATGTATATTTACATTAATCCGTTAAATGAAAGATTTTTTTTTCATTAAATTCCCCTTGTTGGTTATTTATAATGATTTCTTGATTCAAAAATGTTATTCGTGACGCATTCTTGGCAAAAGAACTCTTGAAATAAATTATACAGTCGGACCACAGGAGTAAGCCTCTTAATATAAGCGGCGGAAGTGATGTCATACTTTTCTGTGATTGCTTATCTCCCGACGGAAATGACGTCCTACATCTCCATTGGCAGACGGGATGTTTTCTAATCTAATCTGGCGTCTTACTGGTACTGATATGATAAAGAATATAGGAATTTTCGCCTTTGTTGTAGCATATCCAATATAACTCAATCAATCAATAATAAAGAATCGAAATGACGTTGCACTGCTCACAAGTTAAATGAATTACGCTATTTTGATCTGAATACATTAGAAGCAAATTTTTGATTTCTCCTCACAACGATGTTGCATGGATATTATTATTTAATATACTTTTTTTCTCCCGTTTTATAAATAGAACTAGTTTATTAGCACCCAAGGGGCTTTTGTTTTCTATACCCTATAAATATCGTACCTGACCACTTTTCAAACATTTATCTTATTTTTGCGTATATTTTGAAGTCTGCTTTCACCAGTAACGAACTTAATTTTCAAAAATACGTCATGATATATTTCTATTTTTTTTTTTTTTTTTTAATAGAGGGAAAATATATGGAATATATATCTGATACCTGCTTTCACCACTAATGAACTCAATTTTCAAATATATGTCATAATAAATTTCCCTCAATTTTTTTATTGGATTGAAGTGAAACAAATACTTGGAATGTTTTGGGGTCAAATTATTTTAATATTGAATTACTATTATTAGCCACTTAAGGGGCTATTGTTTTAGGTGGATCACTTTTGGCTCACCAGATCACTTTTTAATTTCCTTATCATTTGCTTCAATTTTCATTACATTTAGCTTAAATATAATCAATTTAATGATTTATCGTTTGCTTTAATTTTAATATCGGAAAAGTTTACTATTGTTTTGAAAATCATCAATTACTTTTATTCGAATATTTAATTGAGTAATTTAATAATAATTATAAAAAAAAGCGCACCTTGGGTGGCTTTGACAAATTTTGCTTAGAACTTTTTTAATTTTTTTGAATAAATTAGAATCAACTTCTTTTATTTTTTATTTTTCTTATTTTGTTACGCGCATATTTATTTTATGTGCATATATGTACCTGAACATTCATTTTCATTTCATTGCCTGATTGTGTATGCAGAAATATCACTCGAATATATCTATAAGAATCCTGAATACCTTGAAAAGTTTTGGATGTGTAAATGCTTTATAAGAACCTTAAGAAATCGTGTTCAGATTAAAGATATCAAACAACATTATTCGAAACTAAAAATTCTTATACTTTATACAAAACTGTAAGACGAAGGTGTATAGAGGAATATGGTAATAGTGGATGGAATAGACAAACAGTTTCAATCAGATCTATTAGATTTGCAATCTTTAAGTCAGTATCACAACGGTTATAAATACATTCTAGCATGTAGTTATAGATGTGTTTTCAAAATATGCATTTATAAAATAGGTCATAGTATACTAAAAGGATTTGAAAAAACTTTGAGAGCACGGAAACCCTTATCATTGTAAACGGACAAAAGGAACAAAATTCAAACATAAAGCTATACAAAACTATTTTAATCCTTTATGCTCCAAATTTTCCATTAAAAGGAATATCTCCAGAACACTATTTTGATTACGTTATAAAAGCAGATTAGACGATTTATACCATAATAATATAAAAAAAAAATATTGTTAATTACAGCTAATAAAGTAAACTGGTACTTTCTAGTTCCGTCGGTCACTAAAATTGAAAATAAAGAAACTGTACGATATTTCACTGCCCTTTTTTAATACCATGTATAACTAGATACATATTCTCGAGGAAAATCACGAAAACATTTTTTTAAATTCAAACATAAAAATACATTGCACACTTATCAATGTCCTCGATTTTCCACAAAGGTAGGCCAGTAGCATCGCCTGGCAGGTGTATTTAAACGATCAAAAAATGATTCAAAAAATCCTGGACACTTGCTCTTCCAGGTCTTTATCTGAACTGCTGACAATATTTTCAGCATTCTAGAAACCAGATGACGGAGCTGGTGGTGGATTATCAATCAACACTTCTTCACTAGAGAAACTTTCTGTAAGTGTATCATTGCAGTCCGTGCAGAGATTTTTGAAGAGTGACATAACCTCTTCTGTTATTAGACCGCGCTTTCAAAGCATATCTGAAATGAGATGGCAATATTCAAAAGGCTGAAAACTACATATTCTACAAATATTAATAAATTTATTTAAATACAAAACATACACTCTACTCTGACTATTTTACATTACACACGAAAAGAAACATATATATGGATAAAAATCAAAAATTTTAATTTATTTTAAAAACCATATAGGTAAAACAATTATTCTTCGATTCTTAACCTACTAAGTATAAACAATAGCTTCATAGACGCGACAGTATTTAACAGGTAAAACTTAACATTTATCAGAACTGCTGCATAGTCCCAATGTAACTTAAAAGTACCACATCAAAAAAGTTTTGAAAATAAAGTAAAAAGACTTACATTTTTTTTTTAATTTTACAAATAACAATATTTCTTGGGCTTATAAATAAGAAATAAAATATGCAGTTAGACTTACCTATGAATGTTGAGGTGTTTTATCAAAGAAACTTAATATTACACAATATGATGGTGGCTAAAATTAGACACGCTAGAAAATATTCCTTCTTAACGATTTTCAGCTTCTCAGAACTATTACTTATGTCATGTGTCTATGATAAAGGGAACAAAATTAATCGTGAGAAGTGCCGTTGTTAATGGATGGATAGAATATTTTTATAATACTAATATGATTCTAGTGGTATTTTAAAGTACCATTTGAGCACGAAAGTACACATTTTTTTACAATTAATAAAGAAACAAAAACCAGCATCATCGAACATTTTCATAGAACTTCGATGTCTAAAATGACTCTCGACTCTTCGATGTCTAATACTCGAAAGTGCATAGATATAATAAATAAACTTATATCTACGAATAGTTATAATCAGACATTAATTCTAAGCATTAAGGCTGTATATTTCTAATTTTGATGAAAATCATGTTAATTATGATGTAGTGTTCTTTGAAATATAGGAATAATCCAAAAATACATCATTTTTTCATGTGAATACGTAAAGTTTAAAGACCATTTAGCATTACAGTACAGGAGACGAAATGTAGAACACATTTTACACCAAAAGAAAAAGGATTTAAACGGATAGATACGAGTAGTATTATAAAAACATGATAAGGTAAATAACTAATATGAGTATCAGAGTAAGTGGAACGGAAGATATAATAAAGGTTATGAAAATCGTTGGTCTATGGAAATATTTACAATTTACATAAAATTATTTCCACAGGAATCCTTTGGTTTATTTACTAAAAATTCACGAAGAAGTTATCGAAGGCACATTTTCCTAGAAAAAAACACAAAAGGCTACAGATTTTGGTTATAACCCTATTGAAAAAAAAAATTTAAAAAAAGGGGGGGGGGGAAAATTAGAATATTTTGTGAAATTCCTCGGATATCCGGAAAAATTTAATAAATGGGTCTGTGGTCTAAAAATGCTTTAAATACTCTACATGAACATTGTATTATTCATTAGCAAAAACTGTCTTTCTATGTGACATAGTCATCAGACAGCATTCTGCATTATTTTCCTAATAATAAAATTTCAAGCTTCGTTACGCTACTACCTACCCCATTCTTTTGGAAGGCAAGTGCGAAAGTTAATCTGAATGAAGGTTTGTGCTATATTCTACGATTTCGTTCTCCAGGTTGTGAGCACTATAGAAGAAATTTTTTTCGCAACCGATCCACATGCAAAATTTCCAGTATTTTACGTTTACAGTGATGATGTGCAGCCTATGGTAAGAAGTCACGAAGAAGTTTCTCTTTTAAAAGTCTTCAGAAGATCTGGAACCAATGGTGAGGTTGTAAGTGATCATTAGTACGACCTTACTATGTCACCGTTATACGTCTCTTTTCACACTATTAAAATCAGAATTCTTCTTAATTCAAGTGTTTCGCTTTTCCGTATGCAGAAAATATTATAAATAAGCAGTACATCAAAAAACTCAAATCATTCACCGCATGTTAAGAAAATGGGTTGCATCAGGAAAGTACCATATGTGTGTTGTACAAAAAAAATTGAAGATCATTACACGAATCATACGAGGTCTGAAATTTCATATTACGAAGTGTGTCATTTGGAAAAAAGTCATGGATTAGGAGGGATTTTTTCGTCGATTCTTTAGGGCTGCTTTACCCTTCTTGATGAAGAGTTGAAAGGTCGTAGGAAAAGAAGCTCTGAGGACAGGAACAAGAATAGTCAGTGATATACTATCATGAGATTTCAAAACAGCTGCAAAAAAGGGAAGTGAAGAAGCTGGTAGAGGCATGGCTCGCAAACCTATAAATGCATCCAGTTGATGCTGGACGAGAAAAATATAAAAGGAAACGAAAAAAAGAAGATGGTCATTTAAGCCAAAATAAAAAAACAGAGAGGACAAGACATTTTTTACTCATAATGACATTTATTTTAAAAGAATACCCCGAATGTGTCAAATCAGAAGTGGAACTTATTTTATTTATCTCACACCCAAATAGACATAGAAAGTGGTCAAAATGTAGAATTTCATCCATTATCTAATGTATTTGATGGCGATTCTGTTGAATTTCATGTCTCTGGAAGCGGTGAAGAATATCTCGATTTGAGTCAAACGCAACTCTACTTTAACGCAAAAATTGTGAAAAATGGTCCCCAAATAGAAAGCGACATAACGATTGGTCTTGTAATTCTATTCTACATTCTCTTTTCTCTGAAGTGGATATTTACTTCCATAATCGAAAAACTTTTCAAATTCAAATAGCACGTACCCGCATACGGATCATACATTGAAATTTACTGAGTGGATTCGATAGCAAAACTTCTTAACTGATAATTGAAATGTTTTATAAATATCATGATAGGTAGAAGAAACGGTCTGTGAATTTTTCAATTTGTTTCTGTGGACATGATTTGTTGCTAACACTG
Organism: Nephila pilipes; assembly: GCA_019974015.1. Lineage (NCBI taxonomy): Eukaryota > Metazoa > Arthropoda > Arachnida > Araneae > Nephilidae > Nephila > Nephila pilipes. Next base: position 543,637 of record BMAW01047518.1, read on the forward strand.
TGACTTATTACATCAAGAGAGATTATTGTTGAATTTAGTGGATTTAAAAATAAAACTGTTTCGAAGTAAACCTGAGTTCTGTCTACAAAGAAAAGAAGTTCATTAACTTATACTGGCAAAAATCAAATTACTAGTAATAAAAGTACACCTTAAAAGTTTTATTGGGCTATATGAAAGTCTTGGAGAATAAAATGGCAAAATACTCAATTAATTGAGTTTAATGTAAAGTATATTCCGTCCCGTAAGGAAGTATGCCGTTCGTACAAGATAATATTTTCATTGGCCAAATGCCTTAGAGAATTAGTGTGTTATGGGTCGATAACGATGCATTTCATGGTACATTCACGAAATCCTCTTTCGAATTTAAACATTACGACATCAATTTCATTGGTGTTTAAGTAGACGGATAGCCAACCCCACATAATCCTATGGATCAAAATTTTGTTTAAAATAATTACATCAAAGGCTACCATAGTTTATTTAGTGGAAATGAGAAATTAGATCTAGATGTAAACCTTTTTATATCGAGAAAAGAATATATAAAAGAAAACACGTTGTTTGTTTTCAATTTGACATCTGATCTATATAATGGAGATCAATTGAACTTAATCAAACATCTTATCTCAAAATAAAAATAAAATTGACTAAATCACTAAGTCCAACAATTTGCGTACTTATTTTTTTATAACGTTATCAAGATAAGTTACAGGTGATACAAAACTAACGAAATTATTAAGAAAGGGAAGTCACTATCTCGTAATTTGAGTGTTATTTTTATAGTACAAAATGTCTTTTATAAGAAAATTCTTGACATTTCTCTAAATGTTCACTATATGTTTTTGGTTAAAAATTCACGAGACATATCACAAGTTATTCATATCGGGAAACAGTTGTATCCGGGTAAAACACAATTCTTTAGAGATATCTACGAGGTTGCTACTTCGAAACAATTCAGTTATCTTTTAATTGATCTTAAATACGATACGGACGATTCAATGCTCTTGTGCAGTGGTCTCTTCCCAGGTGACAAATATTATGCTTACCAAATTCGATAATCAGTGTCCCAAAAACGCCATGGCTTCCGCTGTCTTAGATTTCGAAGAATTTTATCTTCCTTCAGAACTTTTTATCGTAAAAAAACTTGCAGTATATGCCATTAACGATGATAGAAGGCTATTCAAACCACCGCGTTCTTTCTATCAGTTAAATGTACAAAAACAATTAACTTATTCATGGGTAACCACAAATCTTCATAAATTGAAATGGGAGAGTGGTGAATCACCTTACAAATTTTTCCGCCATGTACTAGATGTAATGTTCGATACATTTCCCTATATTTACGTGAAGGAATAGGAGAAGAAAAAGTTATTTCATATTCTGTCGGGTCATGATGTATTCAATTTAGATGATTTTCAATACCCTAAAGTCAACGAATTGCAGTCTTGTGGCTAGTGTGCTTCTTTTTCACTAGGGAAGAACTTTCTCGTTGTGCTATTTATAAAACTAGAACGTACAGAAAAGTTTTAGAAACTGCATAAAAAAATTTCTGCTGCACGAGACAAGATGTTTCACTTTATTTCGATATGTCGCCTTGAACGCACGAGCATATAGAGCAATTAAAATTGATTTATAAAGATAAAACTAATGGTTCCTTTTGAAAAAAAATATCCAAATAGCATAGCTAAACCTTCATGTGAATATGCTTTGAATGATCTGAAAGGAAATGTACCTTTGACTAAAAATTAGAAGAATAATTTAGTTCATTATAAAAGAAGTTTGAGGAAACTTTCTGGCAGGAAAGTGCTCATATATGTAAAACGGGAGGTGAGATTGTACATCCCGAATCTACACTGGTTTGCTCTTACGCGAAGGGTGGTTTGTCTAGAGGAGTAATTCCATGTACCGGATTCTATAATGACTTCATAATAGTTCAATGATAAGGCTTGAAGTTGTTGTACTTCGTTTATTAGAAAGAGAGAGGGAGGAAATATATTTACAAATTACTATATACAGGTGATTACTATTAGGAATAAACAGTTCTTCAGAGACAGATAGATGTCGGCTTCATTTTATTGCATACCCGCGCTGGGCATTGGAACGCGCGCTGGCGTTCGGAGTTCACCTTTAACGAGGGAAGAGTGGAGGAAAAGAGAAGTGGGAGGAGGGGGAAAGGAGAGCAAAATAAAATGTCGCTCAGTTTTGTTCAGGAATAGGGGGCACTGCACGAGCTATCGTATGACGCTGATTCGTGGTGCCATCTATCGAATAACTGAAGAACTGGTTTTATAGTACATTTGAAAATACAATTAATACTTTAATAATTAGCTGTAAAATTCTACATACATAAGAAGAGATAACTTTTAATTCAGAGAAGTGATAGATTTCTACCTCTACTGTTATCAGCTGCAGTTTCTTTGATTGGTTCACTCAATCATGGAGTTAAATAAAAAAAAAAAAGGATTTTAGTACCCGAAGATTGGATAGATTAAGTAGACAAATTATCATATTTAGATAAATAAATGCAAGAAATTCTTCGAATAAAGATATATCAGAAAGAGAAAATGCGAATCAAAATATTTACAAGTCCTTCAAAAATTTGTGAAAATTCATCATCTGCAGCAAGAGGTGGTAGAAAAAAAAGGTTGAAAATAAAGAATCAGAAAAGACATTTTAGTTTGAAAAATTTTAATAATCGCTGACGTTCGATACCAACAAGCAGCGGCAATTTTTCTGGATATTTTTTTCTTAAGAGATAAGCATTATATTTTATCTTCACTTACCTCGTATTAATATTGAATTATAATTATTTCAACGTAATATTGGAAAATAAATTTTAAAACTCAATTTTTTTTTCATGGTTTCGCGTACTTGTATTTTTGGTGAGCGGGAGCGATGTCTGCGGCAGGCACCTAAGTACATATAATGTTTTTCAACAAGAAGATACATTTTAAATTTAACAATTTTTTAAACAGACAATAATTTTTAATAAAGATAAATTTTCAAACTTAACATTGTTGGAAAAAAATAGATAGTAAGATTCTCTCTAAGGAAAAGTGTTTAGTTTCAGAAAAAATTTTTAAATGTAACATTTTTAATAACTAGAATATAACATTTTAATATCATAGCAAATTTTAACACTTAATATTTTTATTATAAAATGATATTCAAGCATAACATTATTTTTAGAAAATAAATTTGTAGCATATTTTTTTTATTTTTAGGAAATTTTTTAAACATTATTTCTTACAAGAGGAAAAAAAGACACTTTTGTGAAATAGCACATTTTTTTAAATAAAGTCTTTTTTTAAAAAAAAATATTCATAACATATACATAATAAATATACCTATCATTTTTTAAAACCATATGGTATAGAATGGAAAAAATTGTCTTCCAGAGAATCACCCGTTTGTCAAAAGTGAATTTATAATTTTTCATTTCTAATTTACATCATCAATCCTTCTAATTTACATCCATCATAAGTGAATCCTCTGACTTTGCAGCAGGTCACTCTACTTTCTGCTTTATAAGTGTAGTTTTTGAATCCCCTTGAAATAAAAGTTATTATTATTTTAAAATTATAACACTACTATATACATGAAACAGGAACATTATTATTTTTAATTGTATCTTGAAATAGAACAGTTATTATTTTCATAATACCTTAGCTGAAAAAACTTACCAGACACAAACGTTTTAATTATATTTCCCTCCAGATTGTCTGTAACGTCTCCGAGGAAATTTTCATGAGAAGGATCGTTTCTATCATTACTGGTATAAATCAGGCTGTCAGTGTCATGATAGACACGTATCTGTCGAGTTTATCCATTTCATGATAGAGTTTTAGTCTGATCCACGCTGTAGTAGATGTCATTAAGAAAAAATTGGTGAAGGCAAAGTCATCTGTGACTTGCCACTGAATAGCATATCAAAGACATTTTCTCCAAAGGTAGAAAAATGCCTTTGATATGAAAAAAAAAATAATATGATTAAATTAATTTAAAGAATTCGTATTACACTGCAAAAAACCGCAAACATTATTCTTAAATTTAAATAATTTGAACTTACATTTTTATTTTGCTTATCCCCCAGATATCGGTTGTAATAGGTATTTGTGAGTTTGGTCACGTTCGTATTCATTTCTTAACTATACAAGCAAAAATAACACATATTATATTGCATCCTATGATATTAAAGCACTATTATTATTTTAAAGGCAAAAATGAGTTATATCTTCCCAAAAACTATTGAGAGTCAATTTTGCTACTTGTCTCCTCCCTGGATTCTTTGCAGTATTAATAGGTTCTACTTTGATATCTTCTTTTCTCTCATATTCCGCTATGTATTTCTCTTATTCTTCGTTTGATGTTAATTCTCTTGGACATTCACTACTTTCTTGTCCTTTTAAGAAACATATCGGATGGAAGAAATAACGGAACATGTAGGAACGGAAGAGAAGATTAGAAGATTTCGAAAAATTATACATTTTGTAAACCTGAAATAGAATCAAAATAGTGCCAAAGGAATAGAATCATTGAATGACCAAAATATGAGATATCAATATTTTTCATTACTTATAATAGTACCCTTTTTCTTTGCTAATTAGAGTTCTTCCGTGGCCCAAGTGCTAGAGAGAGGTCTTTCGTCATCGGAACGTTGATATGAACGACTCATTAGTTCACTCAGAGAGGAAACATTATCTTGTTTTGGAATCGGTAGGTAAGTAGTTGGAGGTATAAATTCTGAGGTAGAATCACTTTGCATTTGATGATTCCAAAATATCCTTCGATATCTTGAAATTCTTCCATAATAACTTTAGACTTCCCGAAG
>BMAW01047518.1:548474-609458 GCA_019974015.1 Nephila pilipes
GATATTTACAATATTTGCTTACCCATAAAGAAATTAAAGAAATGTAAAAATACATATCAAAACACATATCTCCAAAAAAGAATCTCTAGGATTTAAGCGATTATGTATGTAGCATGACCTCAAGAAAGCTTGATGCTTTGAATCTTCTTCTTTGAGAAGTAAGAGCTTGTGCTCCCACATTTCAACCACGTTATATTCGAGAGATATCAATTTTTCACAATTTTCTTCGATGTGAATGCTTTTGGGTTCATAATATAATTTTTTAATGAATCTATGGTATCTCCGTCGTAGCACATAGTGCATCCTTGGAAGAAACAGTCCTAAAATAAAATTTACAATAAAAAAACTGTTTGGGTACACATAAATATAATTTTCATATACAAGTATAATTCAACACTTACTTAATACTGTGTGATAAACTATTTTATTTTCTTCACAATATCCGTCAACAAAATATCCAGCAATTTTTCTTTTGGCGTTTTTGTTTAGACTTTGAATAATTTTCTTTTTTTAAATTCCTATTATTAGTTCACACTCTCGCTATATATATTTATAAATCTTGTTCAAATTTTCAATCGTTAATAAAATACTTTTTATTCATCCACTCGAGTTCAAATACATTTTTTTTAAACTTGTAGTGGATGACACTTGATATTAATACAGTTCTTTCAATTATAAATTCATTAATTAAATTTAATTGATGAAAATGAAGTTTAGCCCAGCCACTTGTGACATTGGTCTATTCGCGGTTTCTCTTCACTAACCTTGGGGTCTTTTAATTGAGATTGATTGCTTTTGCTAAACAACCTTTGCCCTACCAAAATTGAAACGTGAATATGTAGATAGAAAGCAGGTAGAAATGAAGTGAAGCGAGAGAGTTAGGAAATATATAAACTCCGACTGAACGTCGCGATAGAGAAGCTGAGGGAGAAGATATAGAGAGGCTGAAGGAGAAGTGGAAAGAGAGGTTGAAGGAGGAGTTGAAAGAGGTGGAAAGAGAGGTTGAAGTGGATAATTAGAGTAAAAAGTGGCATGATTCAAGAGATTTAGCCATTATGGGTTTCAACAGTTGATCTAGAGTCTGAGTTGCAGTCGAGGAAGGATTAGTGGTAAGAGTCTGTTAGATTACTACTGGTGGATTGAATTAGGTTAATAGAATTCTTCCCTGGGAGAGCATAAGCAATTGTTGTTATATTAATTAGAAGTTAATAAATTCCGTAAATATTGTTCTAGTGTCTTTTTGATTTATTGTGTCTTAGTGTTTAATAATTGAGTTAGCCGTGGCACAAGAGCCAGCCCGTATCGGGCAGGCGTCACACACTTAGTGCGATTTCAAAAATTGCCAAACTTAGCGGGGTTTTTTTTTTTGGCTGAATGTTAGGAGCAGGAAGACCAGGAGGACCAGGGTAGCCACATTTGGCAAAATACCACCAAATAATTCCTGTCGCCAAAGATGGTTGGACTAAACTGCATTCCAACCATTTAATTTACCAGATGAATTAAGAAAAAAGCCAATGCTTCTACTATGTCATTTGTTTTGCAATGACAGAGCTGGTAGAGCGTCGGCGTAGAATCTTAATGCCTTCGTGTGTAGATCGATGGGAAAAAAATTCTTTTGACACTTAATATTGTGATTCTGTCATATGTATATACATATTTATATTAATTGTAATTATTTAATAAAAAGTAACTAAAATAAAAAAAAAATTCTTTGTTGACCTAAGTAAGAGTTGACTTTAATTTTTTTTTTTTATTACTTGTTTTATGAAACCCAACGTTTTGGTCACATGCCCAAGGAAGGGTGTAAAATATATTTTCATTAATTTTGTGTTAAAGCCGAAAAATGATAAGTTATAATTTTAAATATTTTATTTCATTAATTATCACTGAAATATTTTTTTTCTGTAGCCCTTATTTAATGTCACAAAATTCACCTTTTACAAAAGTGAAAAGGAAAGCGATCTCTTTGGATATTAAAATTTAAATTTTGGATCGCCTTGCAACAAGACAAAATGCAACGTTTGTAGAACAGCATTTTGGTTAATATAAAGCTACTGTAAGAACTATCAAGAAAAATTAAGCTGCTATTAAGAAGTTGGTATGTTCTGGAACAAAATGAAATGCCAAATCTTCTTAACATACAAAAGATATTGTCAAAGAGGAAAAGAAAAAAGCCCTGGTTATGTTGATATGGAAGAAAAATCACAAGAAAGAGTATCAGAAGACAGAATTTCTATCAAACAAAAAGCGTTAAAAATGTACAGACAGTTGAAAGAAATGGAATCAAGCATTTCATCTGAATTAAACAAAAAGTATGAATTTCTTGCAAGTTCAGGTTGGATGACAGGTTTTCTCAAAATGCGTATTTATTTAAAACATATTTATATTAATTGTAATTATTTACTAAAAAGTAACAAAAATAAAAATTTTCTTTGTTGACCTAAATAGGAATTGACTTTAATTTTTTTAATTTATTTATTACTTGTTAGATGAAAGATATGCAATTTAACAATCGAATTGCGTCAAGACTGAATTGCTTTCGTTGAGTGCAACCGTGTGCTGTAATCATGACGATATTATTATCCAAAATGTTCCCATTCCAATAAGTTGCCATGCAAGTCAGTGCAATGGTTATGTGTTTGACAAAAGACAAGGAACATGTACATTAAATGACTGAATTCACTCATAAGATTGATACTTTTTGTGAAAAATAAATTACTTACCGAAATGGATTTACTTTGACAATATCCATAAACAGTTACAAAACATTAGGCAGCACCGAATATCAGTTTCAGAATATTAACATCATAGCTATAAATTCAGAAAAAAATACATAATTTTTTGAAATAAATAAATAAAATACTAAGCAATTAAAAAAATCTTTTTTAATTGTTTGCATACCGACAATAGGAAGGTAATTAAAATTATTGGAGATGCAAGTATTAAAACAAAAGAATTTTTTAATAAAACGAAAACATATATATGAGACACTCTGAAGACTTCTTATCCTTAAGATAAGAAAGAGTAGAATATGAAACTAGATAAAAAAAAAAAAAGACAATTTATATAAGAATTTGAAATTAACCTTTTAGTGTTGTGCGCAATGGCTATGAATGCCTCGTGACAAAAAGAAAAAAAAATCACTCACCAAAGTCTTGGTAGGCTATGCATCCATAGAATACATTTAATTCACCGTTAGTGTATTATTACAAGGTGAAATTTACAAAGTATTCCCCTGATTACCCGGTTCAAAATCTTAGAAAACTATAGCGTCATTATGTTTTGTCTGGCAGCGTAAATGACAGAGATAGTGAGGTAAAGAAACAAATTTTTGGCAAGACTTACTCTTTGTAGTTTCACACCGATGCAAGTGTTTCGGACAATCCCCGCGCCTTATTACCATGCAACAATCGGTAGAGTGATAAATTTAAAATATAAAAAAATATTGTAAATTCATCTCATTCAAAGAAAATCCTAACAATAGAGATAAGAAGAAAACGGCACTTTTTCGATTGCAAATGTATAATACTTGATTGTCTTCCGTTATTTTATTCTAAAGCCTTCATCAGAAGCATAATCTAATGCAGTCCTGACACCGTTGTGTTTTTCCTGGCATACAGCCCGGTCACAAGCAAATAAAACAGGCATTGAGGCAATTATGATTTTCTGTGTGATGAAACGATGTGATGAAAAGGCTTTTCACGGCTATCATAATAAAACTAAAGGCATAAAAGCATTTCAGCAACTTAATAACATCCTAAAGCCCGTCATGCAGACATAAACTGATCCAATGAGGTCTGCATTAGCTTTTGTAAGACATATGTAAAATAAAGTTAATAAAAAATATGTATGATTCAGCAATTTTTACAACCCCACGAATTAAAAAAAAAAGAAAGAAATGCTGCCTTAGCTGATTTAAATTTTCGGAGAATATCATTACTTAAATATAGTCGTATTTGTATGTTTAAGTGGTTTTCGAAAACTGCTACTTCTTGGAAGATTATAGGGGTCAACAGGAACTCCTACATAATGATGCAGATTAGTAGCTTTCTTTAGTGAGGCTCGTCGCCGACGATCTTTCAGGTATTTTGAGTCGTTTTCTAAATGTGCTAGGGTAAATAAAATCGCCTTGGCACTACACAAATCACCCTTGATCTTGAGAATCGACAATATCGAGCGTTTGGTGCGGCAATCAAAATTTATGTTCGATACTTTGCAGATTCCGCCAGCTCCTATAGGACGTCTCACAGTTATCACAACCACCTAAACCCGTTGTCCGAACCAAATTTACTGTAATGGACAATATGTACAACCTCCCAAAATTAAATTAAATTAAGATTAAGTTTGTCTGCATCTAATATAGATCTATATACACTGGTGTGCCAAACTTAAACAACAATGTAAATTTTAAGCCGATAGCATGAAATTGCAGAAAAGGGTTTATTGAGATCAGTTAAATGCAAACGCAATTCAGTAGAAAGGCGATGTGTATGCAAATGTCAGGAACAAAATGTCATAAGCGACGTGAGTATATGTAAAACGCGTCAGCGATGACGCGCTACTCAAGACTACAATTAAAGGAAAAACGGAGGCGCAATTAAATACATTCGCCGCAAGTGAGTTCTTTCGTGAAATATGGCTAGAAGAAATCAGCTGGATGACTTCCCACGTGGAAGAATAATCGGAAAGCTGGAGGAGGGGCGTACTTTTACAAGTGCAGCTGAAGAGTTTGGAATTAACAAAAGTGTCATTCAAAAGCCTTCCAAACCATAGGTACAGCTGTTAGAAAGGTTGTTGGTGGTCACCCTAGGAAAACAACTGCAATGGATGACCGATATGCATTGAATAGAGCCCCATACTAATCAGCAAGCGCCATTGCTCAGCTACTGTGTACAGCAACAGGGCGACAAGTGTCGCGGTTTACTGTGGGCAGACACCTTCACGAAGGTGACCTATTCGCCCTCCGTCCTGAACGCTGCATCCCTTAGAAAGTTGGCCATCGACTGCACAATTTAGAGTAGTGTTAGGAGCACAAAAACTGGACATCTCATCAGTGGAATCGTGTCCTCTTTACGGATGAAAGTCGTTTCAATGCCACAAGCGATTCTCAACGTCAGTTGTTATGGAGAGAGGTCGGGACACGGTTTCATCCCAATAACATCACGGAAAGAGACTGTTAAGTAAAAAGCATATATCGATAAATTTACTTAATTATATAAACAGAACGTTATAATGCATTTTTTATTTTTGTGTTTTATGATCGATTGGTTACATTGATTAAAAGCATTATTATAAAACTAGGCATAGTCGTGGACTCGAGGCTGGCGGTTTTCTTCGAGTAGTGAGTTTGAGCCCTGATGCCACTCACTACTTACAGTGTGGCCGGAGTTGATGCACGTTAAATCTGTTGTGAGTCAAAGTCCTCCCATTGGAGTAGTGTGGAAGTTTGTAAATGAGATGCTGGCTCAGGGTCGTCCTCGTCACTTGGCCGAAGTTCAAAATTACGAGGTCCGTCGTCAACAGTCTCCGTGTTGCTTCTCAGTGCGACAGTAATAAAGAATCACATTATTATAAAATGAATCTCAAAACATAATAAGACATACTTTTTTTTACTAAAAGTATTACTTCAAAAAATACGAATTAAGTATTTAATAAACTTTGAACATAGAAATTAAGATATAAGTTTTAAATTAACTCATATATTTAAAAGTGAAATAAAGAGAAAAAGGGGAGGAGCTTACTTGTTAAATATTCGCTTAGTTTCATTTGAAAAATCATGTGTAATTTTGCAAAACTAAGATCGATACAAAATAAAAAGAATGTAACTTAGAAAATTAGTAGGAAAGAAAAGTGAAAATAAAAAGGATGTGAAATGAAGACCATTATATCTAAAAACTGCGTATTATTTTCAGTATTCACCGCTCTCTTACAAGTCACTATGCTACTTTCAACCAATCAGGATTTATTACGTGTTCTCAGATGTCCCTTCGTTTATTCGTTATCAGATATTTTATCAGTAGCAAAAACCTACAGCTCATGTATTCTTAAATGATAAGATCCTTCTAAGAAAATATTGCAGATAAACATACCCAAAATAAGATTTAGACCCTATTCAAAACATTTCTATTGTAATTCATCATGTTCTCAGGCGCTTATAGTCTCAAATAGGAAGGGATGGGGGAAAACGTCCCTCAAACCTCGTTCATCAACTCGCAGGACATAGCTTCCGTTGACAATCAAGCAATGACAGAAAAGTATGAGATCACTTCCTCCGCCTATATTCCGGTGCTTAATACTAACCTAATTAATTTGCAAGCCACTTAACTCGTAATTTTATTATAGCTCTCTTTTTTATGAGATTCGGAATAATATTTTTCCAGATGGTGTCAGGACTTTCTGTTAAAAATAGACATCGATATCTTTTGCTTTTCATCATATTTTATATATTATGGGATAAACAAGCCGTGGAGTTCAGATGTGCAATAGCAAACTTATACTCCGAATCAGAAACGCAAGAAAAAAAAATGTAAGTGATATGGTACTTGCGCCATATCATAAAACCAGCACAAAAAAAAAAAGAAGCGCATCGGTCTATTAGGATCTTTTATGAACCAGAATTAAAAAAATAAACAACAAGGAAAAGTAGGAACGGAACCTTGAAAGCATCCAAAAATAGATCAGTGGAGACCTGAGTCAAAAGTAAAGAGACGAGGGAACGAAACTCGTCGTTTACATTGGATGAAACGTGGCAACGAAGCAAAAACTGGAAAAAAAAATAAAATTCCGAGGTAGTGCGAGGAACTTTAAAAGTATCCGAAACGTTTGACAAAAAGTTTCAAAACGAGGTGAAGAGATCGTTAAACCGGATCTCTACTTAGGTCCAACTAAAGAGGCGGAAAAGTAACGAAAATACGAGAGAAAAGGAGAAAAAAGATGGGGAGGGGGAATGACCGCTCTGAATCTGAGGCAAGAGGGGAGATGACGAAGGGCCGCAAATCCTCTGATCATAAAGCGTAGACGGTGACTTTCATCACCAAAGAGAGAAGATGAAATTACAATTAAGTGGAGAGAAACAGGAGGTTGTTTTCGAGACACATACTTTGAAAGCTTGGGACTATGTGAGCGGCCAACTGATTTTGATTCTTTTTATTTATCTTTTTTGGAACTGAATGTTTGAACTGAATATAAATCCTCATTTCTCGGAAAGGGATTGAATTTTTTTTGGTCAGATTTCGTGATCAATAAGATTAGTTGCATGTTCAATCATTTTGCATTGGTCAAATTTTAAGTGTTTAAATATTCTTTTTTTCTTGTATAAGTGATTTCCATGATAATTTAAAATAATGTCGTAAGAATAAACGTTACAAGGAAAATTCATATCGATGTTAGAATTTATATAATCGCTCAATTTTTATATTAATACCTTAACTCGCGGTTTAGTAACCGTGGCCCCTTGATTACCACTAGTTGTCAGGGTCCAATTATCCTACATTATATAACCACATGCGACTTGATTAAAAGATGTTTCAGGAGTGATTTCATCATTATAAAATGTTAATATTTGCCATTGCTATATTCAATTTTGAAAATAGTGAGGTTCTGAGAAAATACAAAACGAATTCATTAAGACTGTCTCCCACGTTGTCTAGTGGTTAGGATACCTGGCTCTCACCCAGGAGGCCCGGGTTCAATTCCCGGCGTGGGAAGCTGCATTTTGTTACATGCAGAAAACTGATTAATGGTATTACTTGAGAAAGAGAGAGTGATGCTGTTATTACCTTTATTTTTTCTCTACCTTTTATTTTTTTCTCTTTAATATTAAATTACTATTTATCATAGTTCTATTACTTTTTAAACTTATTTTGACAGAATGCAATGCATCAATGAGAAATTAAAATGTGTTCATAAACAGCAGAGACAAAACCTCCCGCAATTTAAATATGCGATGACAATCAAATACATAAAAAAAATATTGTAATCAACAAGTGAAATGTATGAAGAATGATGCTCTATGTCAAGGGTGGGCAATTGTTTGTAAAAGCCAACTAATAGCAATCAGTGCGATCTGACTGCGTGCCAATAAGTTCAAGCTACAGCTCCTCAGGTGCTGTGTCAATACCAGCAGTGATGGTATAAGAGAGCATCAATTTTGATCCACTTTTTGCAAATTTTTGAAATCTTCTTGTGACCTCGCCCTCCAAACTCTACAGATGATTTCTAATCTTGGTAGAATCATTTTCATGCACTTTCTGCTTTCTGATAATGGGGAAATGATAATAGTTGCCTTCTCCTGTTTTCCTTGTAAATAGATCTAATTTTGCTAATTTTATCCAGGGGATGAAAATTTCGATTCAAAGTGGATTTTTCCGTCTTGGTTGGCCATAAGAAAACCCTTTCCGGGCCACTATTTGCCCACTCCTGGTTTATTGTAATATTTTTGAAGATTTCTTAAGACTAGAACCAATCTTCTTTTTTTTTCTCCATAAATGCAATTATATTTTTAACACCTATTCTTCGGGAACATATCTATCGTGTGAAAACAGAATTAGGTGTATAAATTTATTTTAGTAATAAGAATATGACCTTATATCCCATCAGATATTTCTTGTCATCAAATTTTTGTTCAAGTTGCCAATGATAACAGTATTCATTATAACAGTAGAATAAGGTATAATCTATTTATATCGGGGATGGCTAAACCGAGGCGCACAAGTCGTGCTTAAGTCAAATTTGATAAAATGTTAGATAAACCTTAAAACATTCTGAAAATGGAATATGTTTCAACTTTTACAAAGTAAATATCGTGTGATATTTTTGTGAAACAATAATATCATTTGATTGATAGTTTATTTACATTGCACAAAGCAACACGAAGGTAAAAGCAACGGATCTCAAATTTTGAACCTCGGTCAAGTGATATAGGCGCATCTTCACGGACATCAAGGCTCGAACTCAAGACACGATGAAAACAACGCCCAAGTCCGCAATTATGACCTCTAGGCTTCCGCAGCCACTTCATTAAACGGGTAGAAATTAATTAATTTAACTCCGTGATTAAGTTATTCCTTTTCTTCCCCTAAGCGAAGCAGATTCTTTCTTGATATCTATTTAGCAACCCCTATCAATGAACGCAGACGATATTTAAAGTGTTCAAGTTATCCGGTGCATCTAATATCGCCTGTCAAAAAATTGGCTCACGGTATGCAAAAGGTTGGCGACCCCTGGTATATATTATATCTTTTCGATATTAGCTAAGTTAGACACAAAAAGTTATAACCCTATATTTATAATACAAGAAGAACCTTAAGTTTAAAAAGACATAGATTAAAATAAAAATTTACTACAATAAATCATTTGAAAACAATTACTTAAAAATGTGATCACTAGGGTAAAACGAAAGACTTTTTTTTAAAAAATACAAAACATAAAAAGTTGTTCGAACTGTATTTTTTACTATATCATTTTGAAAAGAATCTATTGTAATTGAAATGACGATTAGTTCTATGCAATTTTTCTCTTCATTTAGCTCGGGCTTTTTTTTGTGGGGAAATTACACGCATTTTCATACAGTTGAGTAACATTTATGTTTTTCTCATTTATACAACACTATCAATCATACTTCAATTCACTTCCGTATGCGTCAGCAAATCCGTTTCAATGCCAAGTTTTGTTTTTTAAACTAGACTTCGTAGACCGTTTTTTTTCGCAACGTTAATTTCCAGAACCCTTCCTATTTTTGGCTGCTTATACAGTGCCTCTCTGTGTAGATAGCCCATCAGCGATAGAACATACGAAAAATATCAAGTCAGTCATTTTCGTCATTCACTATTCAGATGAAAATTCTAAAAAAAATATTCATTTACAGAATATTTATTATCGTTTCTAATATTGCCCTGATTGATTCACTGCAAAAAGTATCTCGCATTTTTGTTGATTAATTATTTATTATATTTGAAGTTAAATTTCAAAATTTGTATGTATTGATTTTAAAATGTATATTTGGTTACGCACACATATTTTTCATTCATAATTAATGAAGCTCAAAGCTAATTGTCAGTAAAATACATTTTTATTTCTAACATTTAATATTCAGATCGGGATAGGGCTTGATGGTCATGGTTACATAGTCACAAACGGCAATATTCGAATCAGGTGAAAGATTCGGTAATTGCGTTTCTACCCAAATCTATCATGAGAAATAATAGATACTGCAACAAGGATAACAGCTTTTGTTGTTTCACATCTTTCATATCTCGATCGATCAGTTAATGAAAAAAACTGCAACGCAGTAATTTCAGTAGTGCTTCAAAGTCCTCACGTGGCGTGATATGTGGTCGTTGGGTGAGGAAATTAGTACGCTATTCTTATCACGTGAAGGTTCACAATCGAGAGATCTTTCTGCAGTCAATCGCCAGAAAAGTAAATATAGTTCAACTTAAAAGTTACTAGTATTTTGGTTTGGTCTTATTAAAGTCGCACTAGAAGCAACGCTAGAGCTATTGGCGACGGACTTCGTAATTTTGAACCTCTGTCAAGTGACGAGGACGACATTTGAGCTGGAAGTCTCCTCTCCTAACTTCCACACCACGCCAATGGGAAGACTTTGAGCCCCGACAGATTTAATGTGCATCAGCCCCGGCTACACGCGGGTCTTCAGAGGCGTCAAGGCTCGAACCCGCGACTCTACGAAAACCGTCGACTACGAGTCCGCGGCAACATTACCAGTATTATTTACAAAATGAATTTGCTTTCGTTTGCCTTGTGTTTTTGGTTCCTAAGAAGGGAAGAGGGAGTTCCAAATGAAGATGAGGTTGAAGCAGCGAGGCATTATTACACTTGACCTTTCAATTGTCATCTTTTCCGAGGTGACAGCTGCTCTTATAGCTTGATATCGACAACAACTACGAGATTTCTTCTCCGATGGGTATTCCCGACAGGTCAGATTGGCATAAATGAATGGAAAAGATACAGACTATGTCGAAAAATGAATAGCGCGTTATACAGAAGAAACCTGTAGCTCTCAGGCACATCAAGTCTTGTAAAAATATGGTAATAAATAAAATGCTTATGGGCATAGAGGCATACTTTTCAATCAAGCCATGTAGTATGATGTAATACATTATAAAATTAAAGATATATATATTACTTTGCTTACATTTTATATAAGCTTCAAAGTTTTATTTTTTTAAGACTTGTGAGTCATCATGCAAGCCTTTGATTTGATATTCCACAACCTATGCGTTAAATCATAGTTGAGCGATCGGCGATGAAACATGTGTTTTTAATTGATTAATAAAATTATTACAAACAACATATTTTATTTATGAATGCAATTCCTAAATAATATATCATGACCTTGAATATTAAAGGAACATAAAAAGTATTGGTCTTTACTATCCATTTCTATCCTATAAGAGCAAATATTTTTAGTTTGAAAGGGCAGTAGGAGAACATGATAAATATACAGAAATAGTAATTTTTATTTATTTTATTCTCTATTTTCAAATAACAAATTTTGAAACCAGAAAAATGCATAACTGAGCATTAACTTGCTTGAAAAAAAATAATAAAATCTTTATTCGTATTTTCATTTCAATGATTATCTTGAAAATTTCCATATCAGGTAATTAAAAAAATTAATAAAAAAACGAATAATTTTTGGGATTGCTTTTTAATATCCTTATACATATGTTACTTTTCATATAAATCGCGTTTTAAAATGTATTTATTCATAAGAATAGCAAAAACTGCCAAGAAAGAATTATTTGAGAATTCTTTTTATCAATGCTTAATGATCCGTATAAAATTATTTAAGTTCATACATGCCGAAAGCATTTCAAATTTTTCTCATTCTCAATTTTTTTCTCTTTTCTTTTCCTGAATAACATTTTAATCGATGTTTTATTTCGAAATCCATTTTAAGCCATTCAAATGATGAAAAAAATGGATAAATGTAAATAGGGGCACTGTGTAAAAGGTAAGGAATCATAATAATTTGAAATTTGGTAGTGCTTAAAAATATTTCTACTAAGAGATTAGGAATCATCTGTAGAGTTTAGATGGCGAGATCACAAAGAGATTTCAAAATTTCACGAAAATTGAGTCTAAATCTCAATTTGTTCTCTCATTACATCTCTGCTGATATTGACGCAACACCTGAGGAGTTGAGCTTGAACTTATTGACATGCAGTCAGATCACACAGTGAAATAAATATTTAATGATGCGACATTAAATGATTATTACAAATCTTTTTTTTTTTTTTTTTTTGTT
Source organism: Nephila pilipes (assembly GCA_019974015.1). NCBI lineage: Eukaryota > Metazoa > Arthropoda > Arachnida > Araneae > Nephilidae > Nephila > Nephila pilipes. Next base: position 560,746 of record BMAW01047518.1, read on the forward strand.
GAAAAATTTCCAAGTATGAGGAAATTTCCTGGAAAATTTTTCTTTATATTTGAGTCTACATATATTTGTGAACAAAGTTTTTCTGCCTTGAGTATTAACTAGAGTAAATACAGATGCTCTTTGACATCAATTTGCAGGTTGTCACTTTCTGACAATAAACGCATACGTTTGCATAATACTTCAATTTTACTACTATCTTTAGAAATATGTTGCTCTTCCTGATCCATTGATGAAATTCTTTCAGTAATCTCTTGAACAAAATTAGAATTAATCTCCTGTGGTGGCGATATTTCAGTGGATTTAAGAATGAATCAGTAACTAATCATTGTATTTGTATTTTGGCCAGACCATTACATACACTGCTGGCGATCAAAATTGCAACTCTATGAAGGGAAGCAAATCAAAAAAAGATATTTAGTGTACGCAAACAGTATGGCACGATGACAAAATAATTAAATTTGTAAGCAGTTTGGGGGTTTACTGGGGTGCGAAATCAGTAGAAACAGCTGTCATCCCTGGCAATTAAAACATCCCTTACCTGGTTAGGCATGAACTTGGATGATAGAAACGGGCAACTCATTCCATGCAGCTTCAAGTCCATGCCTCACTTCATCAACCGTTTTTGCTGGAGAGAGGTGGCGGGCCAGTCTCAAAGCAACCCATGACCAGATGTTTTCAATGGGTGACAGACCCGGAGCCCGTGCAAGTCAGGACAACAATACCCAGTGCATAGAGGAAAGTCAGAACACGATGTGTAACATATCGTCTTGCATTTTCTTGCTGGAAGATGGCAATGGGCTAAATCCATGTGACATCATGAAGCTTAAGTAACTTACATTTTACAAAATATGCTACTTTTTAATTGAATGCGAAATTATCACACATTTTTTAATGTCTTACTTTAAAAGAAATGTTGAAATTATTTCGGATTGCTGCAGCATAAAGGTATTGAATCATTCTTCTATCACACAAGCTGAAATGATGCTTCAGATTTGTTTGGTTCACACTCAGACATTTCGTTATAATTATGAAAATATCCTAATTTAACTGTGATGTTCTATTATCTAAAAACAGTTTTCTTGCTGCTGTACTTTAAAATTTCATTTAATGAAACCGTTTGAGGAATGTTTATAAAACTTTTAATATGTTAGTATAGTTATTTTTAACATTTATTAAATTTGCGGTATAGGGAAGCTCACACATTGTGAGGAATTTCTTTTTATGATGCATTTGCTTTTTTAAATGAAATACTGAAGAGAATTATTTAAAATAAAACTTGATGCTTGCTACGCTTTGCTGAACAAAGTTGTGAAGCCATTATCTATTACACCATAACCTTTGTGACTAATTAAAATATTTGAAAAATTGGTGTATAATAAAAGGAATATAACTTCAATTTTTTCAATTTGCCCTCTCAGTATAACTTTATTATCTAAATCTGAACTTTTATTAATTGACATAAAAGTCGGTACCATAAAACTAATTTCTAATGTAAAACTGTTTCAGATAACGATTTTCAGTATATATTTTTCACTTATTACAGGAATTTATCAAGAAATATTTTGAAAAATAGGTTTCTTTCTTATTACAACATATATTATGGAAACATTTTGACTGTAATTATTCTAGCTGATGTCTGACATACTATGTACATAATGTCGAATTAAAAAGAAATAAAGTGTTTAAATATGGCTCTGAATATCTTTTAATGTATTTTTCATACAATATGCAAATGGAATTAAAATTTATATAATTTCTGTTAATATTTCCTAACTGTATTAAAGTAATCATTTAAAAGGAAAATGTATTTTAGTTGCATTTCTCATGCGTAAATAAAGCTTCGGAGTATCCTCCCAAAACATTACGTTGTTCTTGTAAAATAATTCCCTCGTGTAGACTACTGGCCGTTTGGAACGTCAAGTTCAAACACAGTATTTAGATGATTTCTGCTTAGTTAGAGGGTTAATTGATCAGAATGCTTATCAAATTTCTCGACAGCCCCAGGTTATCATATGTGTTAGTACTGCATTTAGCAATTTTGTAACTGCAAAGGCAACTATTGTAACTTATATTTTGCTATATTTACTACTTCTTAATTTAATGAGAAACTATTATGCAACTTTTTTATGTCTTATTTCAAAATAATTGTTGAAATCTGAATTTATATTGCTGTAGCATAAAAGTATTTAATGATTCTTTTATTAACAAGCTAAAATAATGGCTTCCAATTTATTTGGTTTACACGCAAACTTTTTTTTTTTATTATTGAAAATATCCTAATTTAACTGTGATTTGCTAATATTTAAAAAAATATATATCTCTTAACTTTTGCTAATAATTTTTTTCAATAAGATTATTTTCGATAATTAATAAATATTTATTTTGAACATTTGTTGAACTTTTTTTTATCGATGACTGTACAAGAATTCTAATTTTTTTTTTCACTTCATAAGTGTGTAATGTAACTTAAACAGTCTTTTTTAATTGATGGAGAAATTAGCATACATTTTTTATATCTTTTTTAAGATATGTATTTATATTTAAGATATTAAGGTTTAACCATTTTCAAAGAATTGTTGTACATCAGCTTTTCGTTCCAATAATACTGTATGGCAATCATAAAGTAAGAAATTATACACACAGAAAAAAATGTTGTCAAAAATAGCTTTTATTCCAGATTATTCTTCATTGAATTGAAGTAAATTTTAGATGCTATATGACAGATGTAAGATATTTCCGAATGTATTGTTTTAAAGAATATGGTTTTAATTTAAACATAAATTTCAAGTGTATTTTGGAACCAAATTTTCACAGTCTAATCAGACCATATTCTTGTTATGTTCCAAATACTGTTCATCATATTGTAAATGATTGTCTGGTGTTTCATCACTGTTGTCTTACATTTTTTAAGTTATCTGTTTTAAACTCATATGACTTGGGGGGAGGAACTGTAGCTTGTTTGTGTTGTAATTCAAAATTTGATTTTTATATAATTAAGGTTTTAACATAGGCATTTCATATTTCAGGTTTTTTTATAATGTGGTTTAAAAATGTTGCAAAAATTTAAATAAATGTTTGGTGCAGTATATTCAGATTTTATTCTATGCATGAACTCCCCAAACATTCATTCTCACAGAATAAAAACCATTTCTTTTGTATTCGATACATGACACAAACACTATAGTCATATATAATACTTTAAATTGTAAAAACACTTATAAATATTCACCATAAGATAAGACTGAGCATATTATTTAACCCTTTTATTTGGTATGTTAAACATCCAACATTTTTTTTTACAATCCAATCACATTCATTAATAAAAGTCCTAAGCTAAATATATATATTTTTCAATGGACTTTGTAGGATAATTCTAATATTATAAAAAAAAGACTTGGTATTTGTATGTTTATTTACAATGTTTAGCCACTTTATTCATCTACTTCTTAAAGTTAATTCATGTTTTTAAAAAATATGCTTGTGCCGAGGTGAATTGCGAAGTAAAAACGAGCTTCTGGTGTTGACTGGAAGAAAAAAGAATCACATTTGCACGACAAGACAATGTAACAGATTGTTAAGCAGTACTCAAGATTTATAGATTGCAAAATTTTCTATTTCCCCAAAATTCTGTTTTTTACTCCCGACTGTATAATTTCTATTCAAATATAATTTCAAAAATTATCATTTTATACATATTTTTAAAAATCAGATTAATTATCTCTGATATAAGTTTTGGTATGAGTCTTGTTGTTCACAATACTCAGAATTTTAATTTCTGCACTTTAAAACTTGAAAACATATAAGTAAAAATTACATTTTATTAATAAATATTACTTTGCGAAAAAGAAAAAATAATTAATGCTAGCAAATCATTATTAAATTTGAACTGTATATATAATTTACATATTCACATATGTTTTTGTTAAATACTGTTGATTCCTTTTTGTAACATTATAATCAACTTATGAGTAAATTAATTAATTTTGTTTGCAAAACACATTTAAAAAAAAACTTTAACTTAAGGTACAAAATCATACCTGTATAAATCATAAATCATTATAGAACTGTTACTGCAGCTTAATTACGTATCTTGATTAAAAGAGAAAATTGTTTAATCTAACATTATTTTTTAAACAGATGCTTTATTTTTTAAACAGAATCAGCCTGATAATTATAAAGTGTTTACATATAAAAGATACTATAATTCAGAACAGCTTAATTACATTTTACCTATTCACATATATTTTTCAGAGGGTTTAGAATAATTACAATACTAGAATAAATATTGGGGCCTTTATTTTTAACATGTTAGAATCAACTGATGATCTAACGATACATAACAATATTTATATATGAAATAATTTAATGTACAAAATAAGCCTAATCAAAACAAAAATCTGAAATGACCGTTAACAATTCAAAAATGCTTCTGTTTAAAGCAGAAAATAATTTAAAGCTTATATCGTAAGTACACCAACAAATGCCAGAAGCAACAACACAGTTAAACGAGAATAAGACTATTTATTTATATATATATATATATATACTCAGATTATTTCTTACTGCATATAAATAATTGAATAATGTAAGAAATATGATAATATTAAACATAATATATTAATCGAAATAAAGTGGATGTACAAGATGTAAACAACTACCACATAGAGAAATCTGATGTTAACGCAGACCACGCCGTTTGTTTTTGTAGACGTCACGTGATTTTGACTTGGCGCCAGTTGTCTGAGAATTTAGTACATTGGTAGGCCTCGAAGATTAGGCTCAACCACTGGAAGTAAGATGACAGAAATGTACCGATCTGCGTTCAAATCACCGTCGATCCAAACTAGAGACGTGCGTTTCATGTACCCAAAGGCTACCCAAACCATCACATCAGGTGCAGGGCTCCAATGCCGATATCGAATGCAAGCAGGCGACGAGAGGTCTCCTCGAAGCCTCCAAATATCTGATATAACCAGATTCTGATCCACGTATACGACCATCAGAATACTACTCTCAGAACTGGAACTCGTCTGAAAAGACAACAGTGTGCCGCTTCTATATCTAGCTTTGTCGTTCGGCGCACTAGAGTCTCCGTTTCTCTCTATACTGATCGTCAAAGGAAGTCGAAGTAATGGTCTCCGTGCTGACAGTCCGCGCTGCTGTGAACGTCATTGCAATGTACGAGGGGGTACTGAGCGTGCTGTAAACATGCCCATTTCCTGACTAATGGTCCGTGATGTGGTTGTATTGTTTTGCAGGGACAGCCTTACACTATATCATTCATCTCGGGCGTTATTCATGGGAGGGCGTGGTAATCCTGCATGCCGTTCAGTACGACCCTCAGCAGCCCATTGAATCCATATTCGCGTGGCAGTGGTTGGATTTCGACCAGTGCGATGGGCAATATCACAGAACGATTATCTACACTATCTATATGCAACGATTCTACCTCTATCGAATTCCGACACTTGCTGATAAGCATTTCTTATTATTATTCGTGGTATAATACGATATTTTGAGCAAACTTCGACCTCACAAAGCGCTTTCCGAATGTGAAATCCACTACATAACTTTTTTATGCAGTGCTTCAGATGTCTTTTCTCCCACTTACATCGTCTAAATGCGCTGAAATACTAATCATTTGCATATCCTAACCACTTTCTTTTCATGTGATTTTGACGTTCTTCAGATCATTCCTTCCTGGTGTTGCAATTTCACTAGCTAGTAGTGTGATTCTTTGTATTAGGATGGTAATGACTTCAGATAACTATGAAACTTCCAAACTCATTCCTCATTTGGATTATGTTTAAAAAATGGTTATTCAATTAACTAACCAGTTTAATACCTTCTTTAATTATATTTCCATTTAGTATCGGATCTTCGTCTTTATCTCTATGTTCTTTGGGATCATGAGTCTCAAGGACAACTTCTCTGTCAATTAATCTTCGCTTAGAACTTCGTCATCTAATAATTCATCGATATCTTCAAACGATGTATCATCGAATTCTTCTTCATCAATAATATGTGCCAATGTTGGAAAATAAGGTCGTATGAGGGAGGACGAGATCTTTGTTTTTAATACATTCTGGCCAAACAACTATCCAATATGCATTCAGAGTTGATGGTCTTAATTCAGCTAGCACTAATTCAATTTGATTGATAGAATCCATGATTGAAATTTCTTCCACACATCAATGACTGTTAGTGTTTCATCTTTCAGTTTGTCTATAGTGCAATTTGTTTCATTTTTTTTCTATTGAAATGTTCGCTTTACGAGGTATGTTTTAAATGACACAATTATACCTTGAACTAATAGTTTTATCAAGGAAGTAGTATAAGACGATACAATACAAAATTGCACATTTGGATGTTCTAAGACAGGATGGCCGGGTACATTATATATAATTCAAAAGAAAGCCATCCAGTGAACTGGCAATTTATTCAAATATACACCTTTCATTAAACTTGGTTTTAGAGCTTGATTTACTTGCAGTGTGTAGTGTATATGACGCCTGTTGGCGAGATAAGAAATTGTGGCAACCCCTCCTTTGAATAGGAGAGGGTGTTTAAACTGCAATTCGCAAATAGTATATCAAAGTAATAAATCGAAAGTTCCTACCTATCAGACGGTGGTCATCATCTTTCGCTTCATTAGGTCTGGATCCTGAGGTTCAATAAATCCACACAAACTCAAATAAAGGCAATCGAATGACATCAATTTCTTTAATTTTACTTTAAGATGTCACAACACAACAAACATTAACTATAATTAAATATCCTAATTCGCGTGTATATCAAATTCACTAACATAATTCCTTTTCAACACGTCTCACTTCTCTCTCCGCTTCAGATCTGACCAAAAATTCTTTTTTTTTCTTCTTTTTCACATCTGGCGCCCTCTGCCATTAGTTTCAACATACTGCCTCCGAATGACCAAGAGGTTCATTCAAATTTTACAATTAGTTTCAACAGAGAGTGAAAAAACGTCTCAAGAGAAGCGGTCGATCTGCACTCGTAAGAGGTCGGGGGAAAAGAGCTTCGAAGTGTAAATAAAAATCTTTCTTTCTTCTTGTTACTGTTAAAGAAGTAGCCTTTAATGCTCTCAGACAACACGGGACGGGAGGCCATCCAGGCATCACACAGTGATTTCAACATACGATCCCCTAAAGCGTTGGAGCAAGATAATGGGGTCGCACAATCCTTAGCTATCAAAAAACCACTAGCCCTTTTCTGCACTTTTGCTACATAAGTTCTGTTCGGCATTCTTTTTCAAAAAATATCACTTTCATATGCATTCCAAACTTGATCAGGAGAGTGTAGCCTCCAACTTCAATTATTTTAGCAAGTTTTTGCGGAAATTCTTTAGCAGTCAATTTAACTGCAGATGCGGTTACACTTTTAATTTTTATATTGTGAAAAGCACGCATTTTGAGAAAACCTGAACTTGCAAAAATTTCATACTTTTTGCTTAACTGAGATGAAATGCTTGATTCCATTTCTTTCAACTGTCTATACATTTTTAACGCTTTTTGTTTGATAGCAATTCTGTCTTCTGATACTCTTTTTTGTGATTTTTCTTCCATATCCACATAACCAGAGCTTTTTCCTTTTCCTCTTTGACAATATCTTTTGTATATGAAGAAGATTTGGCACTTCATTTTGTTCCGGAACATACCGACTTCTTAATGGCAGCTTCCTTTTCCTTGATAGTTCTTACGATAGCTTCATGTTGACTAAAATACTTCTCTACAGACGTTGCATTTTGTCCAGTTGCAAGTCTAAATCTAAAATTTAAATTTTAATAACCAAAGAGATCGCTTTCCTTTTCGCTTTTGTAAAAGGTGAATTATGTGACATTATGTAAGAGCGACAGAAAAATATTTCAGTTATAATATAAAAAAAAAGATTTTAAAATTGTAACTTATCATTTTTGGCATTAACGCAAAATTAATAAAAATATAATTTACACTCTTTGTTGTGCATGTGACTAAAACGTAGGGTTTGATTAAAAAAAAAAAGATTTAAACGTTACTCGTTCGCGCGAGTACATTCTCATTGTCCTTCGTGATGAGGGGAAACCATTTGTTTAAGCATTTTTTTCTGAGACTTGTTTTGATATGTTTCAAACCTGTGTTTCAATCAAAACAAAACAAGCGTCGCACGTGTTTTCATTTTAAACCCCAAACTCAAAATGCAGACGAAATTTTATATTGAGGTTGTAAAATTCGTGGAATGGTAATCACTTAACATACAAATGGTAATCACTTAACATTCATATTCTTCAATGTCACTGTTATAAAAACAAAATTGAAGCAAAATTTTGATCTTACAATTTGGGTCGATCGAGTTAAATCCAAATGAAACGTGTAAAATTAGAATTATTTTTTTTTCTTTCTAATTGGTTTTAAATCAAAATCATGTAAAGGAAGTTCATGTAAAAACAGAATTGGATGTTTACTATTGGAAGAAAAAAGGACAAAAAATAACATAAATAACTTAGTGTCCTGTAAGTTCTGGAATGGAATGTTTTCTGAAAATTAAAATAACTTTTATAACTGGAAGACATCAGCAACGTGAAAGATACTAAAAAATTATGTAAGGCGTTTACACATTTTGGAACGATTTCCATAGAGAATTTTAAAAATACAAATTTTTTAGAGGGAAGGCAACGTTTTATTATTTGAAATTAAATTTATAATCTGACACTTTCAATTTTTTTTTTCAAAATGGTGGATGCAAATAAGTCGTGGATTGAAGTATGTTTTGGGACTTTCTGAAAAGAAATAATCGTTTTCTACATTTAAAAAACATTGTGAAACGTATGCTAATTTAAATTCTAAGCTCCAAATAAACAACAGTATTAATCGGAAAGGTTAACGCCGTCAATCGTTACTTCTATGAGAAAAGAAGACTTCAAATGAATACCTGAAAAAGGTATGCATACTTTTTCGATTTTTTCTAAAGTTATGAAAGTTTACGTATTTCCTTCATTATTTATCATTTTACAGGCCATCTTAAAGTCTAATTAAATGGTCAATAAGTTCAAATTTTCAATTGATGTCACGTAAGTGAAGGACAACACACTTTATTCCTTATCAAAGAATAAGAAAGATCACTTGAATCCCTCTTAACTCAGTTTTAATTCCAGTTAATGTACAAATAATAAATACTTATCATACCAAATTACTTATACCGGTCAATGTACTTCTCGATTATATCAGATTCGACTCCTATTATTCTTATCAGAGGTCTCTTCCTATTACTTTCAATATAAATCATTAATTACGATGATTCAATCCAATCTACAATTATATATCAGAGGATTTTAGTTATCCTCTATCTCCCTTCTCTTTCCTTTCGATTTTGTTTCGCGTGTATATCACTATTTCTAATTCAATTCACTACACTTCTTATCTTCATCTAATTTATCTAATAACGTTTCATTTGGTTGGCAAGGTGTTATAATTGAATGAATTCAAATTACAAAAAGTCTCCGTGGTTAGTGAAGAGAAAACCGCCAATAACTCAATATCACAAAGTGAAGACAATGTTAACAAGGAAAAAGTGAAGATATGAATACAAGGGAAAATCCACCAACACAGAAAACAGTCGAAAAACTATAGAAAAAAAATGTAGCAACAATAAGGACAATAATAATCTTAAATGTAAAGTTTCAAAATGTAATGTTCATCGTCTTATGTCGAGACATTTTTCAGAACCCTGTGTAAAAGACATTTATTATTAGATAATGGAGAAATATATTACCCTTGATGAAGAAGAGCTTACTTAAATAACTGCAACAAAAAAAAGGTCTACTTACTGTTAAAAATGTTTAGAAAGGATATTCAAATCTGCTTCTGAGATGCAAAGAAAGTTTCAGTAAGGGCTATATGATTTTTGCAGGTTTCTCTTACTATACGAAAGTAAAAATAAGACGGGGAAAAAAACAATATTTATATCAATTCGTTATACTACCAGGATAATATTTTACATCTGATATTTACAGAAGAAATTTAGTTTTCTCTATCCTAAACACTTTTAATGAGTGAACTGTATCATAACAAAGTTACACCGAATTCCTTAAAAAAAAAAAAATCGAAACTGACAACGGCATTGCATATATATCTTGCAGTGATTCTTATTCACTATCTTCTCTTAAAATTCAGAATCTCTGGGCCAAAATTCCAATACGTCAAAATAGTCTCATAAAATTATTTTCAAACACAATCATTATCACATAAGTGATTCATTTCCGACGTTATAGAATCCATAAATAGTTAAGTGATCTCTTCATCTGACACTATCCGACAATTCAATTTTAATAAATCTCAAGCCTCTTCAAATCCTTGAAATTCATTATAGTTCGGTATATTGTTTAATGATAAGAAAAGAGACCCTTATCAGAGGAGATCGCAAGTATTCCCTTGGCAGACACCAGAGCGAATGGTCACCCAAAACGTACTGTTCAAAAATCTGTACGAATTTATATTTAATTGTATTGCTGTATTGTGAATTTTATTGAATATTTAGTATAATAAACATCCCACTTGAAGTTTTTCTACAACACGGTACAATCTTTTCAATATGTTCCTGCAAAGTTACCTGACATTTTACCTGGTAGTCGCAATAGTCAGGTGTTCACAGTTGCAAGCTCATTGGCCGACATTGTTTCCGTCGAATAGTAGGTCCGAGTCCTGTTCAGCCATGCAGTGGGGCTGATGTACGTTAAATCTATCAAGACTTTAAGCCATCCCGGAATATTATGTAGAGTGGAAATTTGAAAAGGGAGGGCTAGATGAGGTGTTGTCTCGTCCCTAGACCATGAACCAATTGTCCTTGTGTTGCTAAAAAATAATGCAATCAACCAATCAATAAAGACATTTCACCAGTGATTATTACGCCTTCGGTCTGCTGAAAAAATAGTTGAAGTTTTACGAAGAGCCCTTCAATTACGGACAGCACGGAGCAGACTTATTGTCCAAAAATAAGGCTATCAAATCGAACAATTAAGGTATTAGTTTTTACATTTTTAAATATTAAGAGAATGGTTCCGAAATTGTTCTAAAAATGTGTTAAAGTCATCTGTACAATAAACAAATAGCTACTAACAAGATAACTTTTTTTTAAAGGAAAACAACTTAAGAGGGATGTTTACTTTTCGTAAGAATGTTGAAAAGTGATAAGGCGATTAGGGGGAGCGGGCCGGCAACCAATCCCCCCTTTTGGGGGAATTTTTTTAACTTTTATTTTTATTCCATTTTTTCCACCTAAAATTAGAAATAATAAGCAAAAAATGTGTATAAATTCTGTAGCTTTTCGCCTAGTTATCTTTCTTTTTTTTTTTTTTTTTTTTTTTTTTTTAAAAAAAAAAAAAAAATTGCTAGCAGAAATATGCCCAAAATGCAATGTCTTGCATCGCGGCACGGTTGATAGGCTCATGCGTAGCAGCTAAACATTTCGTAAAACACCATGGTATGTAGTGGAGCGCAGCAGGTGTAGAATGTACTACAGAGAAAGGTAGCCAAGACGGATGAATGTGTGAAAGTCTATGCCTAGTGAAAATAAGGACATTTAACGTTATCTTAAAACAGGGAGACTACATTTGACTCTGATAAACTTATTTTGCATAAAATATCTTTTTTTAGATTGCATTTATTACATTAAATGTTTTACAATGCCTCTTATTTTACACATTGTATTGCTTTAAACTCATAACTAGATGTTATTTAGCGCAAACAATCTTTAAGAATATTTTATATTTTTCCTTGTGTATTCTGAAGTGTAATGAGGTATAAACCTAGGCTTTGAATAAACTCACTGGTCGGATTTAGGCAAATTACAATTTTTGGTTCTTATTTCAAACAAGCCATACTTTTTTAAATGAAATTATCACTGATCATTTTTTTTAATTCTCGAAATACTTCTATTTAATTGTAATGCATGTGTAATATTGTTCCTTCGATAAAGTTATGTCGTATAGCATTAATAAAAATTAAAAAAAAAAAACAATTACACACTAATTTAAAACTAAACCACAGTAAAGTTGGTATAAATTATCAACTTTTACTTCACAGTCCGAATTCACTCAGATAGCTTCGAAAACTTGCCATTTTGTAACTAAATTTTAACATTGTGTGTGGGAGAGTCTACTCTCTTATACACCATAACATCTTGTTAATTTTTGTTGCCTATACTTTCCTCCCTCCCGTCCACTTTTAATTCTCGATCATCGCCACTGTTGAAAGGCTCGGTTCTAAAACTTTTTCCTGTATCATTCATTCTCTTGGCAGGGATCGAAAACATGACTTGTCCTTTAATCATGATTAGAATTCATATTTAATCCGTAAAATACAGTGCCTTTAGAAAGCGGATTCCGTAAAATTTTCAAGTTATCATAGATATGTAAAGGCTTTCATTTCTGGCAGAAATATATTTCGTGAATGCAGAAAAACTATTAATTGATAGTTTGATTTAAAGGGATACTGAGCAACAAAGGCTTTTATCCCTCCCTCCAAGTAAAGTTATAATCTGTTGTTTTGATTGAGTTGATTCAAATCGCTGATTGATTTTTTGACTGATTAATAATTAATTAAAGAAGCTGATTGATTCAATGATTAAAATTTAATTAAAGTCACCGATAGATAGACAATTTATTAAAGTCGCAGAAGCAACTCGAAGTCTGTTGGCGACGAATCACGTAATTTTGATCTACCGTCACAAGATAAGGTCGACATTTGCGCTGGCCCCCCACTCTCGACTTATATGTCTGATTACGAGAAGACTTATAGCCCTGGCAGATTTAACTTGCATCATCTCTTTCACACGATAGGTCTTTAGTGAAATCAGGACTCGGACGGGCGGCTGTATTAAAACATCACCGTCCCCGATTTGAATAAATACAAAAAAAAAAAAAAAAAAAGAAAGAAAGAAAGAAAAAATTCAAATATTTTACCAATTCGGATTATTTCATAAGAAATGAAAAACAAAATTTTCAATATTTATTACAATTACTAAACGTAAAATTATTTTTAAATAATACTTGTTCTCTGATTGAGTTATATGAACAAAAAATAAATTAATAAATAAACTGGTAAAACATGCAAAATATTTTGCGCATTCAAACGGTTGTTTTTTGGAAGGAAAAAAAAATTTGAGACGTAATATATTTAATAATTTGTAAAGCATTTATAAGTATGTACTGAAATAACTTTTTGTTCCCATTCATACAATATTAATGCTTCCATGTTTTAATCCTTGAGCTAATTTCCACTAAAAGGTTTTCTATTAAAAAAATTAAATATAAATAATGTGTATATACTCATCAGAATAAATGAAACATCTTTTACAAATTATATCAATGTATCTATCATCATTTCTCCATTTTTTTTATATAAAATCCAGATGCAACAGTGAGTGCAAATTCTCATTCTTCACTAAAAGAATGAAAAAAATAGTTTCCATGAGAGGAAAAAAAAGTAATTTATATGCGTTTCGAGCATTTACGCATTTCAATGAAAGACATGAAAGATTGTACCCTCTTTGAAAAAAGAAATAAAAATACTCTTCATGAAAAATAAACCCGCATACCACAATCTTCATCCATCATTTCTATGTATGACAGAAATGCAAATTTAGATCTTGTCCATTCCTTCTCGTCCACGGTTCGCACGAAACCTCACGCTGTCTTTTTAGCTTTTTAAAAGAAATATTTTTTTTAAAGGGATTATACATTCACACTCTGGAATACAACCAGCAGAAAAAAAGATATAAAAGGGATAAAAACTATCGGTCAAGTTCAACATTGGTATGAAAAATAAGCTCATCCAAGAATCCAATTGAATACTAAAGTTCATCTATATCGAGAATATATATATCCATTAAAATAGCACATTAAGAGTTTTCTTATTTTTTTTTCCGGAAAGAAATATCGATTCTGTCATCTGCATCACCTACTATATATCCAGTTTAATGTTGGTTTTAGTTTGACATTATTCTATAAATTATCTGCTTATAGTTGTAGTGGATACTTCAATCTTCATTTGAGCCAGTATTATTAATTCATATTACTTTCCCGCGAGCACGATGCCTATTTTTAAAAAGTAACGGGATTGACACAAATTGATTCAAAATTTATGGAAAATCTATAGTTTGTCTCCTTCAATGTATTCTTCATTGGTACTCACACACCGACCCTTTCTTATTTTCCATTGGTCAAAAGTGTATTACAGTTCCTTTTCTGATAACTATTTTAATTGTAATGAGACGTTTTTTCTTAACAGCATCCAGTGACTGAAACAGGTTCCTTTTAGTACAGATTTTGTTTCTGGGAAAAGAAAAATTTACGGGATATTCAATCAGGGGAATATGGAGGATTTAGCAACCAGCATTACAACAGAGAAATTTTAATAAAGTTTAGAGAAATTAGGTAGAGATAACGCCCAAAAGTCTGGCAAAATGGTTTTATTTTGCATCAAGATAATGCTCTTCCGCGCACATAATCTCCGTGAAGCAGTTTATGGTTAGAAACGTATTGTAACATTGGAACATCCACCATATTTCCATGACTTAGCACGTGTCTTTTTTTTTTTCTTCCAAAAAATAAAATCTGTGTTGAAACGGAACTCGTTTCAGTTATTGGATGCTGTTAAGAAGAAACATCACTGCCATTATATATATATATATATATAATTATCAAGAAAGGAAGTGTAATACACTTTTGACCAACGGAAAATAAGAATGGGTTGATGTGGAAGTGCCAATGGGGAATACATTGATGGAGACAAACAACAGATTTGCCATATATTGTAAATAAATACCCTTATTTAATCAGTTCCATTACTCATTAGACAGATGTGGTGAGATGCACTTTGTATCCATGGTAGCTTAATGGTCACAGTAGCAAGCTCGTGACCTTCGATATCTCAATTAAGTCACATGTTCGGGCCCTGTATCTTCTAAAAATGGATTGCATAGAGATGCACATAAAACTTATAGAATCCCAAAGTCTTTACGATGGCATTGCATTAATGTGGAGATTGGGATACTTGTTTAGGTGTCAATCTCATCATCTGACCGTGTGACTCAAAATTACGAAGTATTGTATATTAGCTATGTTTAGGGAATATTTGAACCGGGGAGAAACAGACAACCGAAGTTCAATAAATAAACAAAGTCGCTCTTTTTCTCGTGGCCGACAATGCTTCGTCCGAACCGCCGGTTGGAGCCTTTTTTTCATATAAGACCTGTCGTGTACAAGAGCTGATGTACGTTAATTCCATCGCGACTCAAAATCCTTACGTTGGAGTGGCATGGATACGGAATGATGTCTCAATTGACAGTGATTCAAAATCACGAGGGGTACTTGGTTGTGTTTAACGGACTATATGTCAGGAAGAAATAAGTATAAGCAATGTATGAAAAAATGCACTTTTTTCTTAGAAAGTAAGCCCTAAAAAGTAAAACGAGTCGTATATGTCAGTACCCAATTTTTGATTGCTTAAATTCTCATACTCTTTTTTAAATTATGTATCTCTTGGTACTTTTCTTGCTTCTTTATGGAATGTACGATAACTAGCAAATTGCTAAAACACTTGCAAGGAAAATATATAGAATGCAAAACTTATAGAATCAGTTTTACTTCAACTGTATAGAAAATATTAAAACTAAATTGAACAAGCTGAAAACTCAGTAACCAGTTTGAATGATTTTAAGTATTCAGAATAGTCAATTTTAACTTTTAAATTCCTATTTTGTTGTATGTTTCAAGCTGACTATAGTTGCCTTGTACACAAATGTTCACCTAACACAACCAATACATCTCATGATTTTAAGTAAAGTCAAATGACGTGTCAGCATCTGTACTGGAAACCCATTTTTTCAAAACCATGTTCTGCCACACAAAAGTGAAGACTTTACCACTGATCGATTTAAGTGCAAGAGCCCTTGTTAGATAATACACTATTTTTGAAAGTTTGAGATTTGAACCAGCTAACCACTGGTTTTGAAACATTCCCTTATCAATTAAAAACCTCGGCTAGAAGATGACTGCTTTAATTAAATCATTTTAAGGAATTCATGAACTACGAGTTGAAGTAGAGAATTTAAATGCAGTCCGTAGAATTTGAGATGATTCAATCAAAAATAAGGAATATACTTTGGGTTTCACATTAATGTAAATAGGCGAAATTTTAACGAGATGTTAGTTGTGCTGAAACAATTCCCAAATTTTTAAAGTAATGTGTATTAATAATTCACGAAGATAATTTTCTATATGAAGACTCGGATTTTGACATAAAAAACTATTTCAATAGAGTTTTCATCCAGTCCTGGTAGAGATTTATTCTGTTTTGACAGCAGAGACTTGATGTTACCTATTTTTTGTCACCCCCACCTAAAATACAGATTTTAATAGTTTAAAATAAGAAATTCCTTAATATGGAGTAAAAAAAATTTAAATCAAGGAATGCATGTGGAAACATGATGCTTCCTTTACGCTGGCAAACGCGAAAATTTACGTCACGAATACATTAAAGAATACTAAACTTTTAATTTTAAGTAACGATCAAGTGATTATAACAACTTTAGGAATCTCTCTCACAAATTCAACATTATACCACGAAAGGACTAACAGGCTGGCTAAATTTTATGTAAAGCAACCTCCTTTATTAGCTCAACTCGGTCTTTGGTTAATAGAAACTCCCTACCTATTAGTTATGAAACTCATAACTATCACTTAACTACAACGATCATATTTCTTTAAAAAATACGTGTAGGTAAAGTTAGCAATTTTGCAAGCTGCTTCTTTTTTGCTCCTTACTAGTTTTTTCTAATACTGCTATTTAGTCAGAAAAGGTTCATCTTCAGTTGTCCTTGCTTCTAAAGCCATAAAACGTTTCTGTATTTTGTTTAAATCATTGTGTGTGTATACAAATGGATCTTACGCCTCTGGGTGATACTAGGATATCCTACTTCTTCAGCTCATTAGATTTTCTTAAGTTGAACATAGGCTGACTAATCTACAGTCTTTGTACCAAAAAAGAATATCGGGAAAAATTCATTTCAAGCAATTGAATCGTTAGATCACTATCTTTCAAAAGCGTAGCTGTCAATCTATAAGCCATATCGATGATAAGGGTCTTCCCCAAGCTGTAAGGGCCGAAACATGTATAAGCGAAAAAACATGAAACTCCTTGGTCTCATTGACCAGAAAGCCCCAAATAAATAATGAAGCACTCTGCTACAGTTCTATCAAAGTAACTATTGTGTATTCTGTATATGACTTAATATTATTATGTCTGAAATCTGAATGAGCCCTAAAGCGTTGTCCGCATACCGTCGAATTCGGCACACTAAGTCGCCGTCCATTCTGTTGGTTCTCGACAATCTCGATAGGTGGTTGCTATACCACTTGAGTTCGCGAATAATAGCCTGTGACAACAAGGACCAATGATGTGTCTGCCAGAAGTCCCATTTTCTATTAGTGTGAATGAGTGATGTAAATTATCTTTTTGTGTTTCAAAGTTTTTTCCAACTTCAATCTGTACACACAGTTGAATACGTTGTAATTATTCAGTAATAATGAAAGCTTTCTATCAAACTCAATTTAATTTCAACCCAAAACAGCGAACCTGATGAATGTATAAATATAATTAATATAATAGAAAGCTATTATATTAAAAGTGTTTGAAGCCTTCTCTTCTTGATTATTTGAAATCTTCGACCCTGTTTCTAAAGTCCAACATAAAAAAAGAAAGACTTGTAATAGCTAGTATTTGGTTAAATAATCTTCGGAGCAGGCTGATAGAAGTAAAAAAAAAAAAATCAAAATTCATTCAACTGTTTGTGAAGAGTCCAGAAATCTATCTAAAGAGTGGGGTGCAACACCTGTTTTCAAAAATGAAAGATAGAAGAGAACGAAGTGCTTTTTCGATGATTTATCAAAAGATGAGAAATTTCAGATACAGAATCATATTTCAAAGTCAATGTGTAATATTATTGTCTAGATATATGATTCGTAATATCTCAAACACAACAAAGATTTCAGAGCCTCTGAGATCTGAGTAATATTTTCGAAATCTTACAACCGCAAAAACTTTTATCCTTTTCAAACGAAATAATTAAAAAGGAAGCTGCAAAGCTGGTTAGTAAACATGATAAGGATAAAACGGCTCATATATATATATATATATATATGAACAATTGATTGATTTTACAAATCTGAAATTCAGGAAATCCATTCCATCAAGGAGTTCGCAGAACTATTGTTGATACATTTCAATAGTCTCGCCTTCAGTTTTCTGGATCTTATAACAACATGTTTGCTATTTTTGACTTTTATGCTTATAACTACAATAATTGAAAGAAGTTTTTCCAAGCTGAATTTATTAAAAATTATCTTAGAACCTCTATAGGACAAGAAAGGTTATTGGCAAATAAGGACGTATCAATATTGTCCTTAGAAACAGAAGAACTTGAGAAACTATAACCGTTTTCAGATACAGATGTAATAATAAATACGTTTGTTAAATAAAAAGCAAGGAAAGTATCAAAAATATTTAACAACTGGATTTGGTTTTATTAACATGGCCGCGGTTGGGATAATCTTAATTTATATTAAGTTTGTCAATAGATATGTCAAAATATATTTGTTTTGACATGAAAGTAATAAAAGTAGTCATGAAAGCGGCTGGCGTTATTTTCGGTGAGTCGTAAGTTCCAATCCCGATGCCACTAAAACTTGCCGTGTAGCGGGGTTGATACATGTAAATCTGTCACGGCTCAGAGTTATCCCGTATGCGTGATGTGGAGAGGGAGGTTCCATCCTCGTCAATTGACCAAGTTTTAAAATTAAAAGGTTTGTCGCCATTAGTCCTCTGTTACTTTCAAGTACGATGTTAATTCACAATCAATCATAGTTTTCTCCATATCACTGCTGTGAAATGAAATGGTTTATTGATAAGGGAGAGCCAGAGCCCTTCTCGTCATGGTTAATGTATAGCAGTATTTGATCACAACAGTTAATCTAGACTGAATTTACTTATCAACGAACTAAAGGACAGAAACAAATACGTCGCGACAGATATTGTACTAATCACTTCTTCAGCTGAGAAATCGTTTAATAGATGACCAGTGGAACCGAAATCGGTTAAAAAATTAAAGGATATTACATTGCTGTTTGAAATGATTACAGAATCGTATTATCACTAGAATGAAGTCTAAAGACTTCGCAGAGATAAGGGACAGTGCGATTGTTTATAACGATTATAAAGTGCTAGAGCAGGGTCCAAAGTATCTGTAAACCAAAAGTCCAATAAAAAATGGATGCAGTTTCGTATGATTTTTTTAGATGATGAAACTTATTTTTAAGGGGGTCTCAGGGCTGCTAAACTTCAAATTTTTAAATGTTTTGGAAGAAAAATACACGTTATTCGTGATTTTGTGCCGAATATTTTGATACCGACCATTTGACGATACTCAAAAAACTACAAAAGTTATTCAAACAATTATACATTACGCTTTCTTAAAATCAGCATTTAAATGGACATGCCACGCCCACATAATTTCTCATTGTGTGTGTGACGTATGTTTCAGTTTATTGCTTAATACGCCATATTAGATTTTTTAAGCATTGGGATGAATTAGTAGGAAACTTGGCAAGATGAACAACCAAAATAAAAAAAATTGTAATTGTTAATCTCGAAATTTTGCCCAAAATCAATTGGATCTAGTCTTCAGTTTTTAGAGACTATCTCAAATTTGGCCACCAACATTTGCAATGATGAACATAAAATACTTATTATTATTTTAGAGAAATATGGCATAAAAATATTTTGAAATGTAGGTTTATCAGTAGTAAGAGATGGTAGCATGATGGTAGTGGTAAGAGAATGCGAATCCAAACATTAAAAAAAAAAAAAAAAAAAGAATGCGGAGTCATTTTTGAGGTTCTCGGAGCAAAAAAAAGAAAGAGTTGTCGGAGCAACTCGAGATTTCCACAACACCCCAACAGGACTTTGAGCTTCAACAGATTTAACGTGCATCAGCCCCGGCTACACAGCGAGTCTTTAGGGGCATCAAGGCTGGAACCAAGGACTCGACGAAAACCGCCGGCCACGCGTCCGCTGCCTTTACCACTAGGCTACCGCGGCTACTCGAACCTCGGTTAAGTGACATGGACGACGCCTGAATTGACACCAGGTTTTCCTAACTTCCACGCCAATGGAAGACTTTGAGCTTGACAGATTTAACGTGCATCAGCCCCGGCGGATCTTAAGAGGCTTCAAGGCTCGACGCAGGCCATGACCACTAGGCTACTGCGACCTTTTGATTTTAAGAAAACAAATGCTTGTGAATAAGACATCGTCAAAATTGATTTAGACAGGATGAAAATAGATAATTTTTTCTTATTTTACAGATTAGTTTAATTTTATATTAACGTCGCACTAGAAGCAACACGAGGGCTATTGGCGACTGACCTCGTAATTTTGAACCACGGTCAAGTGACGAGGACAACACCTGAGCTGGCACCTCCTAACATCCACACCACGCCAACGGGAGGACTTTGGGCCCCGAACAGATTTAACGTGCATCAGCCCCGGCTATACGGCGGGTCTTTGGCGGCCAAGGATCGAACCCGCGACTGAACGAAAAACCGCCGGCCGCTAGTCCACGATCTTGACATCTTGACCACTAGGCTACCGCGGCCCTCCTTATTTTAGATATGTAATAAAAAAAAAAGGCAAATTTCAATTACCTTTTTGAACCTCAATTAAGCGAAAATATTAGTCACTGCAAATGCAATGTTTAGAATAGCTTTTTAAGAATTATTCAATAGAAACCGAAATATTAAAAAAAAAAAATCCGCATTTGTGTGTGTGTTATGAACAGTGTTGAAATAAAAACTATACTTCTCATTGTTCGAAAACAACATCCGAACAAATCTATTGGAATCAGTTGAATATTTTTACTAAGCACTTTTTTTTCATCAATCTTTCGAAGTTAAATTTTATTTAAAAAATCATACCACTTCAAAAATTTTTTACTGTAACTATATTGCACTCACTCACTGTTTCACTCGTATATTTTGAAATTTTTAAGAGATTAGTTCACGCAGAAGATAATGATAAAATCCGAGTTCCCGCACCATACATTTAATTTCGTTTAAAGCATTAAAAAAACGGCAACAGATATTTTAGTCATATTTCTGTTCTACAAATTGCCTACTCATTTTTTTAAAAGTAAATCGGGACACTAAGACCATCGTTGTTTACGAACAGATTATTGTGATTTCGATTCGAAATACGCTTTAATAAATTAGAAAAATTACTGAAATTGGTACGGAATTTGGCGACTTCCAGAGTATAGTCATAATAATTTTTAATAGTGATAAGAAGCAAATGATGATAAAGTTAATAGATGTTTAACGGATGATTTATATTAAAATGCTGATCGCATAAAAAAAAAAGCCGCAATTAAAAGCATGTGAAATTGGATATTGCTCCAATGACTGTAAAAAATGAGGAAATCATAAATTTCTTAATAGGTGTCATTTGTGTAATTTCAGCCGCACTCTATGTAGAAAAAATTAAATATAAAGAAAAATTGAGCAACAAAACAGAATTCGCATTTAATAAAATTTATATTTTTATTAAAATAGAAGAATGAAGAATCCAAAGAGGTTGAAACAACATTCAAGATGGAAATAAAAGTTATTCTAATTCTTAATACACTAGGCATCCACTGTATAACCAGTGAGAATAAAGTACAAAATAATGCCCATAAAACAGAGCACTGAATTAGAAAATCTAGTTTACAAAATGTACAGCAGCACATTCTTTTTGACAAATATAAATCATTTCTATACAGAATTTTATGTTACAATAAAATAAAAACAAAGCAAGCGGCACCATCTAGCAAAACAAAGAAATTCACTTGAGAATTGATACAAAAACGATAATGCACAGGGTTCAAGCCAGACAAATAAACGTGAAACATCGATGAGCAAATTACATACAAATACACACCAACTGTTCCACTTGTTCTCGGAACAATTATTAAAAATGAATTTCGACACAATTTTCACAGCACTTTTAAATTAATAACAAAAATGAAATAAAAACAATTAGACCACTACATTTAATTAACATTTTAATTAAATAGGCAAAAGACATAGAACATGAACGAATCAAATATTTAAAAGCATAATACAAACAAGAAACAAATATTTATGCAGTACTCGTATAGCACCAAAATTTGAAAAAATAAAACATATGAAAAATCGTATCACATGATGTAATTACACCAATTCACAAAATATGAATATATTTTAGACATCTAGAGGAAACCATCTTGACTGCCTGCTGAATCTATGGTTAGAATTCCTCTTGCCCTTTTTTAATTCATTTGCATTAATTATTAATTCCAGAATGACTAAAAGGTCCCTGTAATCCAATGGCCATGGTTGCAAATCAATAATGTTAAATTGGAGTCCTTCGTCTACCCAAGAGAGTAGTATGTGGAATATAGATGTGGAGAGTAGTTTGTGTTGGGCTGCAATTCAGTCAAAGTTTTATACTATGGAAGAAGGGAGGCAGTGAGATTTACGGCGCAAGAGCCAAATGTGGCTAGTGCTACGTTCAAGTAATGTGTATTTTCTGTGGTATGGAAGCTAGGAAAAGGAGGTATCAACTCAATAATCGCCATCGTTACGTAAATGAGGATCAAAATTTCGAGGTCCAAAAGTAGCTTCCAGCCAGTTTTAATGCAATTTTATTTGCATTAGTTTGAACAAGGTAACACGAATTCTATTACAGAATTAACTCCAGGATGATTTCGCAAAGCGCCCGCTCTGCCTACTCCTTATAAATTCACTCCATGTGACTTTAAAGACACATGGAAACACAACTTACAGAGAGCCAAAAACCAAGATAGGTTTGAATTGATATTCGTCCATAGTACATAATTCGAGAGACCAACCCCCCGCTCCGCACATAGTGCACTACGGGTCGTCCATAGTACAGGAAGGGATCTTAAACTTTTCTGGCTTTTCCTTAAGAAATATTTTTACACTTGATATAGCAATACTTAAATTAAGCGCATGAATTAAATCAAATATTTGATATACAAGCGAGAATAATTTTACCATTTATTACAGACAAATCTTCATTTTAATGTGAGCTGGTTGTACTTGATCGTTTTAAACAAAGAATTCAACCATCGATGAACATTAGAAAAATATTTTTGAAAAGTTGAAGAATTTTATGAATTTCGGTTGTTGCGCAAAGATTTTTTTTTTTTTTTTTTTGGTTATGTTAAAATTTCTATGAAAACCAAATTTTTGACTTTTAATGGGGTTCAGAAACACTGTCAGAAACTCTATACTGGAGCTAACCAGTTTTGCTAAACCGAACCCTTCGTGCTCCTACTCACTATCGACAGAGAAGCCCTTCTGCTAGGACTGGATCTCAGGGGAATATACACCCAGGACGTAGTGACTTTTATTCTGAGTACCTAGCCTTTAAACTCTGTATCCGTGTCTCTATGAGGCAGGGCTGGTTCCTAGTATTCAAAGTAATTCGAAGTGAGTGAGCTAAAGTAGAAGCGGAGGTCTGATGAAAACTTGTTATCCTATTGGTCGTTGGTGGATGGTCGGAGAGAATACTTGCTTCTGATTGGGTGTGGCCATCTTTTCTGGGTTTTCTTTGCTGAGATTTCTAAGAAGAAAATCTTACTTTAGGAGGTTTTTTCCTCTTCTAAAAATTATGGTACCGAAGCCGCAATTCCTTGCATGAAAATATTGAGCTTGTCTATTATCGAGCCACTGGCAATGATCAAGTAATTTTGAACCTTGGAACAATACATCCGCGGTACTCTTGTTGTCATGGTCGCGGACTAGCGGCCGGCGGTTTTCGTCAAGTCAAGGGTTCACGCTCTGATGCCACTAGAAACGAGTCGTGCAGCCAGGCCTGATGCAAGTTAAATCTGTCGAGGTACCAAGGCCTCCCGTCAACGTAGTGTGGAGGTTTGGAGGAAGTACGAGCTCAGGTGTTGTCTTCGTCACTTGACCGAGGTTCAAAATTACAAGATCTGTTGCCAATATTTCTCGCGTTGCCTCACAGTACGATGTTAAGCAATCGCATCACGATACATCTCGCTTAATGATTATCCAACATATTTGAGCAACAGATTTCTACTATAGAGACATGATTCGGCCAATTTATATAACACTAATCTTCTTTTCAAATTGTTTTAAATTCATAAAGATTTTTGTACCTTAATTTTTTTTTTTTTTTTGTATGTAGAGTTTCACTTTTATACATTACATTAAAAAATATGCATTTAATACTTTTTTTAAAAAGAGTATACAAATAAAATTAAGTTCCTTCCTTTCTCGAAAATTTTAAATTCCTTTCTTTCTCGAATGGTGCCCTCTTTATAAAATAGTATGATCTTTTTTTTTGAAAATAAAATCGCATCAAAATCATATATAAACTAGCAATTATACAGATAAAAATATATTTCGTATTTTATTTAGATTTTAGAGTGCTTTTGATTCAAATCAAGCAGAATTTCTAATATGTAAAAATTATTGTTCTATGAGACAAAATTCCTTTGAAACCGTCCTTTTTGCGACTATGGTAGACGAGTTGCTATGATCACGAGCTCAAGGCTAGCGTTATTTCAGTCGAGTCGTAGGTTGAACATTTGATCCCACTAAAAACTCAGAGGGATGTTGCGCGCTCATTATACTGTCGAGGACCTAAGTCCTCACATTGAGATGGCGCGGAAATTAGGACAATTGGGATTCCAGCTGAGGCGTCATTCTCGCTGTTGGACCGAGTTTCAAAATTAAGAGATCAATGGCCAATAGCTTCCAAGTGAGAAGTTAATAAACAATCAAACAATAAATTTTTGCAACTTATCTTTTTAGATTTAGAATGAGCTTTAAAAATTACATTTTATAAAATTTAAGAATTGATTCTAATAACCAGTAATCACAAAGTAAAAATAATATCGATAATATTAAAAATTAAAGACAATTGAAGTAAAATTTAAAAGAATATATATTGCTGCACAATCTCCCCCCCCCCCCCAAAAAAAAAAAAAAAAAGTTAGCGCAATATTTAAATATGATAAATATTTTTGCAAATATTTACAATTATTTAGGCATTGTAATAGAAGTTCTTTTCTAGAACCTAATTAAATATAAGAAAACAAATTCGTTCATTGATAATCTGTAATAATTAGTACAAATTCTTTTTTTTTTTTGGGGGGGGGGAGAAATACAAAACCCAATACACAAGATGATTATTCATTCAATTTCTCATGCTCTTCAAAATAAGTAATTCTAATGCAGCAGAAATCTTGAATCCCTAAGCAATAAAACCAACTTACATCTCACAGTATAATTTGAACTCCCTTTCAGTACAAAAAGAAATAAAGAAAATTTATTGAACAAGAAGTCTTATAAAATTAATTTTCAGTTACATCTATTCTAAAATTTTCCAGAAAGAAATACAGATATGAAAAGAGAAAATTTTGCTCAAGACAATTAATCTACATAACCCAAGTTGCAATTTATCAGAAGAAAAGAAACTATTTGTTGGAATTGTTTAAACTTATCACACAAAATACGTAGCTTTGTTTTCCTCCAAATAACTAAAAAAAAAAAAAAAAAAACTTTATGGTTTTTTACCTGTTGATAATATTACAAAATTATAGATTTTTTTAAAAATGGAAATTTTCATTGCAATTTCTTAATGAAACAGATTTTTTTTTATATATACAATGCAAAAATAAATCTTTAAAATTTAAGGCAGAACTTTTCTGGGGTGAAACAAAAAATGGAGTTAAGAGCAAGGATTTAAAAAAAAAAATGATATTTTATTATAACTGGAAGAAGAAAACTTAATCAAAAAAATTCTATTTTGAAAAATTATACAAATATATAACAAAAGAAATACAATTATTTTACACCACATATTTCTTGACTCTGCAGTTAAACACCAACACTTTACAATGAAACAGTGACTCAATGTGAATCATTGCATTAATGAATTTGTTATATTTGTACACAGTTTTACACAATTATACACATCACAGATAAGGATTTTAACATTTTTCAAAATACACAATTTCTGTATTTCATTTCTCACATATCTTCAACTTTCTAATGTATATATAAAAAGTATTATCATTTATCACATTCAAGCATGATACATAATTTAAATCAGGTATCTCTACCTTAAAAGAAGGATCATATACAGCACTGGAATTCATTGAGTTTTAATGCATCTAACTTAAAGGTACTTGAAATCTTACACATGAAAATTAAATAAAATGGCACAAGATTCAATGACTTATCCATGGTTTACACAAAGATACCTGATTTAAATTTTATCTGGCAAGAACCCCAAAGCAGAGCCAGTACACAAAACATTTGAAGAACGATATATATTGATTTAAAAGGGAAGGAAAAAGTACTGAAGTCACCAGATGATGAAAATTTCAATTTTCCACAAATAACTGCATGTTGTATTTTCAAAAAAATATATATTTAGATAAATATAATATTTAATTAAAAATATCTAAGCTCCTTCAAATATTTTATTTTCTATAAGAATAGTAATTTAATTAATGATGATTTTGTATCTTTATAAAAAAGAAACATTTTAATCATTTTTTGAAAAAATATATTTTTTAGAATTTAATTTAAACAAAAACCAAATGTGTAAAAATATGAAATGAAAAAAAAATATATATCACTACTATACTGGCTCTGAGTTATTTACGTTTTAAATATTGAAAATGTGATCAAACATGAAAAAGTAATTTAAATTTTTTTTATTGTGATTTAGATATTTTTCAAAATGTTTATTCTTCAATACCTTCCTGCTTAAATACAATTAACAAAAATGTGTGTGTATTGATAAATGCACACAAATAAATTGACTCAGACTAGAATAAAATATCCAGTTAGAAAAAAAAAATCTTCAGTAGATTTTCAAATTAACAAAATAAAGATACACATAACAAATTTAAAAATATTACACAAGATACTAGAAGGACAATTTTATGCAATTAACATTTATACAAACAAGAGTCTGAATAATTATTTTTGAAAATTTTTTCAGATCATTTAGAATAAAATAAAAAACATGAAATATATGTTAAAATTGATGTTTTAAAGAAAATATACAATTCCACACTATTTAGAGAGAAATTACATTTCTTAACTACTTTCAAATAAACATTAATGAATTATTAAAATAGATATGTCTAGTTATCTTGCAGTTAAAATTCAAAAAACTTTATTACAATAATTTGCAGAAGCTGAAGCATATAAGAATTTTCCATCAGAATTTAGCACCTTTAATTTTTTATTTTTCCTTACTATAGAAATGTTCATACACCACTGAAATTTTTTTTGAAAAAAATAGTTTCAAAAACAAATGTGTTTAGTTTTTACTTTTTATAAAGGAATTTTATTTTATTCCTAAATCCAGATTGTGATGAAATTTCATTACCTTTAAAGTAAAAATTATATATCAGCAGATAACTTACAATGAAATGACAAAATTTCAAAATCAATAATTCATATGAGTTAAAATAAATCTTGACTGATCAACAATGAATTTTCATCTAAGAATTAACAACAAACAAATACCTAAGACAAAAACGCTATTTTTTAACAGAAGCAATACTAAGCATAAAGACAAATATTAAATAAAATTGCACTAAAGCTATAAATGGCATCAATATTAGATGTAAATTATAAAAAAGTCTAACTGAAAACCTATGCTAAGATGGAGTAAAACCCAATTCACTAATATCATTTTGAGGTGAACGAGCCTCACTCATAGCCTGCCTAATGGCTTCCTTGTAAGGTCCTCTTTTCTTTTTGTTAAACCTAATATTAAAATCAGCCAGAAAAGGTGTTAGTTGATTGCAAGGCATATATGAAGATGTTGAGGACCCAAACCATGACACATGAGCCTGTTGATTCAGCATTGCACCATTGTCCCTTTGGGAAATAGTCAAAGCTAGTACTTTTCCAGGCCACCATGGAAACCCATGAATTTTCCCCCACACAATATCACCCACAGCCATTTCACGGCCTAAGTCCAAAACACACTTTTTTACATTATGTGTGCTTATCCTCATCATCAAAGGTTTTACTTTGTCCATATCCCTGAGAGGTGATGAATGTTTCGGAAAGTCTGGTACATCACCGTAGTCACTACCTGAACCTGAACATACACTAACATTACTAGTAGAACTTACATCACTAGCAACCGAATCTTCCTCTATGGAATATTTAGGACTACATCTCATATATGCTTTGGCATTTAGACGTTTCAAACTAATAGACAATTTTTGATGAAGACATTTATTTTTTACATCTTCAAACATATTTCCTGATTTATTGAGTTCACCAGAAGAGTTAAGATCAGTAGCAAAACTTGTTCTCAAACACCATCCATCATTTCCATTTGTATTAAACACATTTCTTGTGTCTGTATTCTCCAAATCAAACTTCTCAGCCTCAGCGTCACCATTTTTGTGTTTACGTTTTCTTTTGACTTTATGTTTATGGTGGTGATGCTTTTCCTTCTCTGCAGCAGATGCATCACCATTTTCATTACTAGGACTTAGAACTGTAGTACTAGTAGGTGAAGTAGCCGTTGTTGCAGCCCTTTTCTGAGCTTCTTTTTTAGCTTTTTTCAAAGCTTTTTTAGCAGCTTTTGCACTAGAAAAATTTTTTGTACTATAGTCTGAATTCTCCTGCAAGGACCAATTACTATCTTCTTCTGTGTCACTAGCATTTTTAATTCTTGCAGGTATTTTTAAAACAGTATCTTTCCCTTGAGGGTTGGCAAATGATATTTTGATTACAGGACTTGTTTTAGCCAGGCCCTGCTTTGATGAAGCAGCATTAGTTCCAGCACCAGCATCAATTGCTTCAGTTTTCAAAGTTTCAACTCTTTTAAGCTTTTCTGAAGAAGTTCCTGATGAGTCTGAACTTTCAACGTCAGTAGATTTTCGTTTTCGCAAAACCATTTTTTCACTCCGCAAATTTGATCTCAAAATGAAGTCATTAGTTTTTGATTCAGTACTTTCCTCGGGTGGTTCAATTTTTATATCAGCTACATTAATAGTGTTTGTACAGGCACTATCACTTTTTTCAGATGAATCTAGTTTTGTACTTCTTGTGGCTATCCTTTGATTTGCTACACTACCCGTATTAGCACCATTTTCAGTTTCATTTGTACCATTACTTTGTTGCTGTTGCAAATTTCTATTATTATTAGCGGTGTTCCGAGTCACAACTCCTGGAACTCTTTTTTGATTAGGATCATCGCGTACAACTTCTTGGCAATGAGAACACAATACTTTACGAGGACGCAGTCTCCGCATACGAACACTTTTATCTTTAGCATTGCGCCGATAAGGGCCAAAGAAAAATTGAGTACCAGGGGGTACTTGGTAATATGTATGTCGCTGTTTTAAAGCAAATAATTTATCAATTTTTTCTTCTGTTCCTCCATTATTGTTTGTTGAGGTAACAGTTCCTTCATCTTTGAGCACCTCAGGAGCTGGAGGAACAATTCCATAAGGAGCATTCCTGCAATGCAAATTAAATATTTCTAAATTATCAAATATCTAACAATGAGCAAAAATATCTAATGGCTTTTGCTTGTTAGAAAATTTTAATAACACTTTCTTTTTGCTCTAAATTTTCAAAATGAATAAAAATTATAGTAAATATTTAGCAAATACAATATTTCCATGACATACAGTATAATATTAATAATTTTAACAAACCAATTTCTCTTACAAAATTTTATTGAGACAATATTTGATTATTCAGAATAACATAATTATAAGTCTAGTTGCTTATGACAAAGCACAACTTAATATCAATGTTCAACATATTAAAAAAAAATGTTTAAACAAATGAAATTATTTTTGGTAAGAATTAATCTAATGTTAAAGGATTAGCAACAGCATTTAAAATTTTTTTTGTAATTACACAAAATGAACCATTAAAAGGACAAACAATTTCATTGCTAAATCTCTAGCAGCTGCAGAGTGTAAATGAATACATAGCTGTAATCACTATTGTATACATAAAATAAGTGCAATTATATAATTATCACAAGTATAAAGCAATAAAAGCAATTCGTTAGATTTACAAATTTTAATTTTTGGTATTGAAAAGTTCTAAACAACACAATAACAAAAAAAACAACAGGCAAAATTATAATTAATATTCTCCTAGCCTGCAACATTTTTGGCACAGAAAATTATGGGAATTCTCGGAGAAGTAAAAATAGAATTTAAGAGAGTAAGAGCAAAACACTACGAAAAAAATTAAAACTTTCTGAAAAGTTTTTCCTCAAAAAAAATGAAGAGATCTTTTGTAAACATTACTTGAGACAAAAAAAAAAAATCAAAAAGAATACAAGTCCTAGAATTAAAACTGATTGCTGTATATAAGAATTAAGAGATTTTTATTACACTCACAAAAATTAATCACTGGCAATAAACCTTTCTAGCATGAAATTACTAACAATACCTTTTCCACAAATATATGTTTTCCCCCTGAAAATATAGACTTGTAAGTAAATATATTTAAGAATACTAGCAAAAAAAATATTAAAATCATAAATGTTCTTGAAAATATAATTATTAATTAATGGTTTAAAGAAATATCATAGTATCTTTATGAATGAAAACATCACTGATGATCTTGATTCAATGTATCACAAAAATCAAAAAGTCGATTAAAAAGGAATAATTTTAAAATTACAACCAATAAAAATAGTGTATAACAAATATATATGTGTTTACAAATACCATAAATTGTATCACGATTTCAACTAAAATTTTCTATACCTTACAATATCCAATTAATCCCCTTCCCCTTTTTAAAAAAATGTTTTTATAAGGTTGGGATAATCTATTATAAGGCAAGGTGTTTACAAAAGAATATCCCAGCTTTGAAAAGACATTATGATAAAACTAAAGTTACAACCTTTTTGGCCACATTAAATTAAAAATAAAACACGGACTTCAAAGTAAATAAAATTATAAATATTCAATGATCCACCAAATGCAAAAAACGAATGATATCTAGTCGATAACAGAGCTCATCCCACTCTTTCCTGTATGTTGAGTGTTACAATTTAAATGTGAATTGAATGATTTATTAGTTTATAAGGGATCTGTAACAGCAAAGGCTCCCTGAATGGCTGTAGTTATTCGCGTTTCCATTTTGTTAATGTTCGGCGGAAGTAGCGGAAAAAACGCTATCTTTTAAGTAGCTCAAAAGAAAAAAAAAATCTTCTTGGGGACGACGGATTAAGAACAAGGTCGTAATCTGCTCTGCAACCAATCCACCGTATCGCACCACTGAACATCGTTCGTGTTTTTCTAGTGGTAGCCACATTGAACATTTTTTAATTATATATAAATTTAGATATTTTTAATTTATTTTGTACAAAATGGTTGTAACGTCTTCAAAAACGGGATATTCTTTAGTAAGTACCCATCTAATGTAACAGTTATTTTCTCCTGTATCGTTTAGGATTCATTTGACAATGTCTCTCAATTATGTGGGAGCCAAAACAATTAAAAACATTCCAAAAAAATACTCTTAAATGGAACATGAATAACTTGAAAATTAAATATATCACCTTTATCATGAATATCAATATGTTTTTCTATTCATTTTCAGAATCTGCATCTAGAAACACAGCTTCATTGCTATTGTAATTGTCTGAATTAAATGTAACGAATACCCGTTTTAAGAATGTGAAATTGGGTAACTTAATGAAAAATAGCACATTGATCATTTTCACTTTTCTAAAAATCCCAAGACAATGTCGCCCTCTGCATCCCAAACCCATAACTTTTTCGGCTGATATCATCTTTGCCTTCTCTGAAGCAAACAATTGTTTAGATTGTTACTTGATTACGCGTTGTATAATGATGAATTCGGGTCTCCACGGTAACAATCGACGCGGCAGCAAACAAATATTGACTTAGCAGCAAATGAAAACTAACCTGTGAATCACAGACACATTTGTTTTGGCGCCTTTTAAAAGAGTGCAGCACAAAATGGAAGCACCAACTTGCTTGCAATGCCCTTCCCTGTCGAAAAAGGGTACTTTTTGAACCACTATCGTGTGTGTATGTGATGTTCTACTTGAGTACTCATTTTCTGCATTTTAACTGTTTGTGAGCATTCCACTCAAATTAATCTTCCAACCAACGCCTCATGTAGTAACTGTTGCTATCGTCTTACTACGAAGCACTTTTCTTTCCCTCTCGCTTTCGCACATGTGAAATGCAGTAGCTCTACGCTTTTTTTATGAAGCTTAGTCACTGTGTAATATGTATTATCTATATTAAGAAGATGCCCTCAAATTGTTAATAAAATACTTCTTTATAGAATAAAGTCCTTTCATCTAATTAATTTTGATTTTGTTCTGGATAGTCGTGTTGGTGCAATCGATGGAGGACTTTATTCTATAAAGAAATATTGAACATTTTGATGATATCTTCTTAACACAGATAACACATATTACACGATGGCTAGACTTCACAAAAAAAAAAAGCGTAGAGCAGCAGCGTTTCACAGACGAAACAGCGTGCGAAAGTGAGAGGGAAAGAAAAGCGCGGAAACATTGAGGTTGATTATCAACGGGCGCCTAAAGCGCGGAGCGCTCTTTTATGCTGCTATTGGCTGCCCTCAATGGAGTTTAACTGAGTATAACAGCGCGGAAAAGATTGTGTCAGTGTTTATAGTTCCTCCCATCTTCATTGATGAATGTTTAAATACTCCAGATCTACTAAAGGAGATCAGTGAAAAAACAAAATCAAAAGTCTGAGGCAGAATTGAAAACGGAAAACTTCAAGTTTTCCCTGAAACTCCAAACGAACATCGCATAATACAAAATTTCATCTCTGTCTAAAAGTTGAAATCTCATGCTTTTGAAATGCAGAATGAAAAAATGCTAAAAGTAGTTATTAGAGGTCTTCCTGTTGACTACGATATTAAGGAACTCATCAACGAAATTCAGCTTCAAGGGTTCAATCCAGATCACATTTCAGTCCTGCGCAACAGGCGCAATAATTAATACCAATATGCCACTTTTCCTGATTGTCCTAAAGAAAACCAATGAAACACAAGATACATATAATATCTGCAATATTGGTTATTTTAGAGTCAAAACAGAGGCCCTAAAAAAGAACACTATGCCTGCGCAATGCTATTGATGCCAGGACTTTAACCATCACAGTCGCTTCTGTAATAGAATACCAAAATGCCTTAAATGTGCTGACTCCCATCAAACTAGAGACTGTAAAAAAAAACCATACAAACACCAGCAAAGTGGCTCTCTGCGGAGGTCCTCACTCCGCAAACTTCTCTGGATGTCCAAAAAACTCTATAAACGCAGAACCCGTCAAACCTCCAACCGTTAATGTGTGGAAGGAAAGGAAAAAACAACAACAAGCCAGAATGGCCCCAAATACTCCTATCACTACAAAGCAAAACAATAACCCACTCAGTCCTCCACTTGTTGAATCTATGCAACAGATATTAAATCAAATGAGCATTATGCTACAGATAATCCAAACCCAGCTGACCAACATCAAGAATGTCTAACACACCAAATTTTTGATGAATTAAAAAATCAACTCAATAGCCTATCATGTTCCTCTATCTCACATAGTGTTGATACGGAATGGTATCACTTGGTACCCTTCAATTTTTTTTATTTTCAATCATTGCTTTCTAGTTAAATTCCCTCCGCCGAGGGGCACCATCTAGTGGTTTCTTCATTCATTGCTCTCCACTTCATACTGAGCAAAAGCCATGACTCGCTAACGCTCGTCAGTACTCTTATGTCTGTCAGTCAGTGTTTATATACCTGAAGTTCGGAAGAGTAATCCACCTAACGATTTCTTGCATTAAAGCGACAGCTACAACATGAAGCGTTGGTTGGAAGATTAATTTGAATGGAATACTAAAAGAAAGTTAAAATAGAAAAAAAAGTACTTAGATAGGCCATCATCTAAGTGTGTGGTTTCTTATTTTATCGTAATGATTAGCCTCTTAATCATAGATGGCGCCACGGGTGTTTTTTTTTTTACACTGGGCTTTTTATTTTTTAATTTCACAAGAGAGCAGTTAGCTCCGAAACTGTCTTCGAGCCGAAACGTCTGAAGATGGAAAGACGAAGACAACCACACCAGTTGTGCTAAGTGCACAGCAGAGAAAACAGGGTAATGCGTTTAATTTTTACCAGGCATAAACTGACAAAAATAATGGCCATGAAAATACGATTAATCGTTTGTAACTTTATTTTAATAAACGTATTACTTTTAAGAAGTGATCATCATTTTTACAAACAAAATGGAGGGGGGACCCTTGACATTGATCCACAACACACACAAATTTATATATATACAGTAATAGTGAACCACAACATAAAAAAAAATTAGCAGTTTCAAGTGATATCAATAGCCTAATAATTTTATGTACTATGATGCATTTCTAAAATAATTTTACTTCTATACAATTAATAATTAAATTATAAATTTTAAAAGAACACGAAGATATTACTTTCAGTACTTAAAAAACGCTTGGACATAGAAATTTTTTTTTTTTAAATTTAAAAGCATGCAATCATTCGGATGATGTCATCCTCCCGCTATTATAGCTTATAGCCTTTAATTCATCTAAAGGACTAATTTTTCGGTGAAATCTTATGGTATCCATGTTTTTTGAAGGACACTTTTTCATTGGCTTTTATTTTTAATCTCATAGCAATTTTTTTATCGGTATACTCCGGCAAATGTACGATAGGATTTAAATCTAGACATTGGAGAGGAGAGGACAGTACTTTTTGTCCTCTTTACAGCAAAATCGTTTTAATATAAAACGAGAGTTGTGCTTAAGATTATTGTCTTGAAGTAAAATACAATTTCTCTTTAAATTCACAGTTTGGTAGCACTTCTTACCTTTTCTTTTAGAAAAATCTTAGCCCCCCAATTGCATTCCATACCATAACACATTTGTCATCATGTTTTACATCTTTTTATATTTGCTGATTACATTCCTTTCGTTATATATATACACTTATGGACACTAGTGCCTGATTGAAACTAAATTTTGATTCATCTGTAAAAAATTAGAGACTTCCAAAATGTTAGCATATGCAAAACTTTTTTTTTTTTACATATCTGACAGACAAATATCTTTTCTTTTGAGGTGTGTATGCTCTGTAGCAGGCCTGGACAACCAGTGACTCGCCAAGTGTCAACCTGCGGCCCAGGGAGCTGGGCCATCTGAATAAAGATTTAAACTTCTATTGCGCATAAAGTACAAAAGAACATTTCACCATAAGTCGTTCGTATCATACCTTACTACTATGGGAACATCTCACTACCTGACTCAATTTTTCTTTAATCTTGCTCAAAAACAATTACGGAGCTCGTTTTAAAAAAGCGCACGGGCCATCTGGTGCGATTGGGTAAACACAACGTATAACTAACCAATAAACTTATTGATGAGCGCAGGTGTGCACTACTAGACGTAGGGAGGGAATGCGACCCGCGGAACATGCGACATAGTAGTAGCCAATCTGTTTGCAGCAAGCCTAATATATTTGACGCAGGAGCATGTTGTTCCAGACCAACTGACTGCTTGGTGTCTTTTGATCGCTAATAATTTAGAGCCAGCGTTATGTTTTAACTGCAGGCCAGTTTTTAAAATTGTTTCCCGTATAAATATATTAATTCAATAAATGTAACTTCCCTTAATTTATAACAGGATTTTATTAATTTCTCTAATGAGTTTCGGAAGCATTGGTCGCTTCCCCAGATTCGAAAGGTGAAAGTTGTAGTAATTTTTAACGTAAGAATTTTAATCGGCTTCGAATTCATCACTCGCGCGCGAGCACGCACACACACACACACACACATATATATAATGCGGCCCGCCTTAATAAAATGTGTTTCCAAAGTCTCAGCGCACACTCTTTGGATTCACCCATAGGATATTTTTGTTCCGGAACCTATTTCCAAAATCCAACAATTGAGCCCCATTTTGTCCTGGAAAAGCAGTCTTGGTGAAAAATTCACAAAATAATTCATTTTGAGGGAAAATGAAGTGTAATCTAAGTTGAGTGAATGTAAAATTTATTGGCCCAAGAGCCAAACAAGATTAAACTGTGGTCTAGATGTAAAGTTGAAAAAAGATAAAAAGTGGTTGACAAGAAGGAGGGTCGAAAATAGAGAAGGATCGCTAGGGTATCCCGGGAGTGCGTCACCCGTGTTTACCAAAGACAGTAAACCCCATGGGAAAGAAAAAGATCACTAAGGTGCCTCGGGGTCATGATGCCCGTACTTACCTGAAGAAGGTAAGTCCCTGAGGTCCCTTGATATAATCCCCAGGGGGAGAGTGCCCGACTATACCCCCAGACGCTGGGTACCCATTTGAGTCACCTCTTACGACATGCATGAGCTACAGTGGGACTATTCTGTAATTCCCGGTCACCACACGGGTCAGTGTAATCCAGGGAAATTTTACATTTGAATATAAACGGTTCTTTCAAATACTCCTTACTGAATGAAATATGGCTACCAACATTAGTATAGCTGCGCCCTCCCCTACTCGCTATGTAAAAAATTCTGACACTTATGGATGAGCATGGACAATATATAGATTCCTACTTTAATTCCCTTGCGACTTTTTGTGCAGAAATTTTGGGATTCGATTTCACAAATCTCATAATTTGTCTTTCTCTTTGAGACCAGGAAATCTTGAGCACTAAGTCTTTTAGTAAATATGTACTTTTTGCACGTACTTATTATTATTAGATGTAAAACTGAATGAGAATATTTTACATTTTCTGTCATACCTTTTCTACACACTCTTTCTTTTTCCATGGTCTAACGATGAACTATTTCATACCTCTTGATTTTTTTTTTCCGAAATTTTTAATCAAGTAAAACAAATTATATATATAAAAAAATATTTCAGTCTCATAGCCAAGATTTTGATTCGTGCTACAAATTAACTTCAATATTTACATAGTGGCAGTCTGCATTGCCGATAAAATAAGAATCCGAGTTTCATTTTGTCAGTGAAAATTTTGTTACTCTTTTGTTAAATAAAACTATTTCGATCAGGGATGAAGATTGTTTATTAGTACCTTTTAGAAGCAATACCAGCGCAATTGGTGGCGACTATGGCCAAATGAAGTTGACAGGAAATACCTTCCTCTCCAAACTTCCACACCACGTCAACGAGAGGATTTAGGACCTAGACCACATTTTGATCTTTGAAGAAATGACTTTTTGCATTCTTTCATTTCGAAAACACAACATCGTTATCGAAGAACAAAATTTAACGAAACCGAATCTTACAGCCGTCTAAACTTTTTTTCGGTTAACTGAGTGTATATGTGTGTGTGTATATATATTTTATAGACACACCGTAAATTCCGGGAAGAAACGCCGCGGCGTTTACGTATTTAAAACTAAAAATTTGTACAGTTCTGACCAATAATTTATTTTTGAGTTACGGTTTCATTTATGCACTTTTTCTTAATTGATACGCCATGTATCACTACACAGATCAAGATTCTCAACTGTGACGTTTACGGCTATGTGTCACTTTCAACTTCATTATATACATACACACACAATCGGATTTATGCAAAGATTTTAATTCTTCGATTTCAAAAATAGGAAAATTTCAATGCTGAACTTTTTAATAGCACGAAATGTCGCAGAGAAATTATTTTCCCACTTTTCGATTTTTTTAACTTTGCATGAATAAAATCTTGTTGAAAGAGATAGTATCTAGTAAGTAAAAAATATCCTAAACAAATCAAAAAATTATAAATCCAAGGTCATTTTAATGACGTATTTACGACTTCGCAAACTACTTTCGACAATACGACTTTCATCTGATATTTTAAAATTTGAAGAAAAATAAATCCAAGCGAAGAAAGTTTTCAATCTTCAAGATGAGGGAAACCTTAAAAATTGCCAAAAGTTAATATGGTTATAACCAGATAGAATCATTTCCACAACTTAATACAGTTCATTTAGTTTAGCGAATAGTAATAGGTAGAAAAATGAATATTGAGCGGTTTTAAAAATGATGGAGATTGCAGCTGCAAAAAGAAACAGTTTCCATCTTCAAATGAGGGAAAATGTAAAAATTGCGGTGTTGTATTAACAGGTTACTAAACGGATTTAAAAAATTGTAATCACAAGCTAAAAATGAATCAGTGCTTTAAATTTTATGAATAAGAATGCCACATTAAAGAAATAAATTACTAATATCTTAATTTTCAATCTAACACTTCACTTAATATAAAAATTATAATAGCCCAAGTTGGGATAAAAATAGGAGCATAACCATACAACACTTACATTGAATAGTTTTATTATATATATATATATATAAATATCATAAGATTACATTAATAAAAAAATTACCATGAAAAATTATAATCAACTTATAAAAAGAAATTTAAGAATAAGAATTGTAATGAAACATCAGTTATAAATTAAAAAACCCAATCATTCAAATTAGATTACAAATGCATTTTCAAATTGACAGTATTCTAAAGAAAAAATGTTTTAACTTCAAAAAAATATTTTTCATAGAATCCTCTCACGTTTTTTTTTTTTTTTTTTAATTCTAACTTTTCCTCTTCACATTTCACACAAAGCTATAAAAATTATTTTAAACAAGGGAAAAAAACATTTACTTTTCAAATACTTAATTTTTTTTTAAAAAAATGCAATATATGCATGTTAGATAAAATTTATACTACATTTATAAAAGCTTTTAACTTCATTTCATAATTAAAAAAATTCATAATATATATAGATATATATAACAAATTCTAACAGATTATTAAACTGTCAGCTAAAATTTCTTTTTAATTTGCAGAGTATTTCTTCTTAAAATTCAAAACGCCAAATGTGTGTTGCATTTCACAAAATTCTATTCATCAGATTCCTTCAAACTAAAAATAAATAAATATATAATAAATATATAATAAATATATAAATTAATAAATATATATATATATATATTATATGCAATAAATATATAATATAAATATATAAATTAATAAATATATATATATATATATATTATATGCAATAAATATATAATATAAATATATAAATTAATAAATAAATATATATAAATCATATGCAATGCATCAGATAAAATTATTAAATACTTTGATAAAGATGCAACACACACATTAAAATATTTGACTGCAAATAATAAATAAATTTCTAAAAATTACAGTAGAAAACTTTTATATTATTCTTAAAATGAAACTACATTTACGCTAATTTTTATTGTTTCAACAAATGATTAGAATTAACATTTTGATTCCTTTTTCAGTTCTTAGCTTTACAATTAAATTTTAAATTTATTTACAATTTTAAAATTTCTATTTTAGTTTTGTAATTCTTTAGCCAGTTTAGAAAGACAAGGGTAAAAAAGATTCGTATATTATTTAAATATTCAAGCAATCTCAGAATATCACATACTACAACTAATTCTCATATTTACATATCCAATATTTTATAATTTAAATTCATAAATATAATGAATCGAGACAAACAAAAATTTCACGATTTAGTAGCTACATAATATATATTTAAATTCAAAAGAATGAATTAGTTTTTGTATTCGGATAAATTTTATTTGATGTATATAATAAAAGAACATAAAATTTTATAAGATTGTTAAAAATTCCCAAATTTTTTTAAATAGATCTATATTAAATTCAAACCGAAGAAACTGTATCGATATTGAACTCATTGAGATGTATGAAGAATTTCACGAGAAATAAATAGTTATATACTAAAGAAATAATAGCTTTTTACATGATGGAATTCAAAGAGAGCATTAACTGCATTCGCCACAACCGAATTATAAATAACATTTTTAAATTTAGAATATAATAAATATAAGAATGATTTTAATAAAAAATCAAATTTATTTTATAATTCGAATAACTTAATTTAAAAGATTCAATACTACTCTTTGAAGAGCACTCTACTCCTCCCCCTCCCATTCTATAATTTCATTTATTTATTGTAAACATCAGAATTACTTCGTTTATAAGAAGTAATTCTACGGTTTTCTGGTATCAGAAACCCAGACATTTGAAAACGAATGAAATACATTTATATAGCATTCAATTCAGTACACACTAAACATATGGAGTAAAGAAAGAGAGGAGCAGTGCATGTATTTAATATTTTAACAAGAATGTGAAAAAAATAACAGCATAAAATACACAAAATGAATTTTAATGAATTTATTACATGAAATTACAAATATAAGAAGTGAATTTAATTAACATACCTAGATATTTATATCAAGAAAAGTATTTTTTCAGTTAGCTGAAGCTATGTTTAGAACAACTTATTCAAAACTTCAAAAATATTAAATATAACAAAAAATGTCATGTATTATACATCAACAGGTTCGTAAAAATGTAAACTTTTTATTTAATATAAAAATTCTTGATTTCCTGAATTACTTTTCAAGAAAATGAGAGCAACAGCATACCACATTTAAGCAATGTTTTTCTAATTTAAAAGGTAATAAAATATTCGATTATATGAATTATTTACTTACTTTTTTGATATATCCAATAGTGCTCCTTGATATATTTTGGTCCCTGTGTGAAATGACACAACTAAAACATCGATTAGAGCATCCTCAACCAAAACATAAATTTTTGTCCCCTTCAAATTTGTGACATCAGAGTCCGTATCGGTCGCCATTTCTGATATGCTAGGCTTACCCTCCATGGGTTTACAAGGCAGGCGAAGACGAAGATGCGAACTGCGCTTGCGCAGAAACAAATCTTCACAACACTTTTTCTCGGCTTTAAAATCATGTAAAAATATAATAATTTTACAGTATTTTGGAAATATTTTGAATCTATGGATTACATACTATAATTCCACTGTATTAATTACAATGTACGAACTGTAAATAAATAGTTACATTGTAAATACTAAAGCTCTCCCATAAGAGCCACGTTCGCAAACTCCGATTCGTTATAGAGGAAAATAAGATTTTCTTTTTCCACGCCAATGGGGCTAGGCTTAGTTTCAGTTTCGTTATTTCAATTTAGTTTAAATCTTACTTTTAATGAGTTATTTTGACTTTTAGAAGCTTCGATGGTAATTATTAGTAAACAAATAGATTATCTGGTGTTTTTTCATTCGAAATAGAGCCAGTATTTTGAAAATGAGACTTTCATTATTGTGCATATATGGGCTCTACCCAAGTGGAAGAAAAGCATGAGAGAGTTATGTTTGTTTGACGCCATTTTGAGCGATTCCCTAAGCTGTAAATAACTGGTAGATCCAACAGCACATATTTTTTGCTAACACAGATTTTATGATTTCTCATTTTAGGTGTTTGTACTCGTATAGAGTTTCAATTCTTTTTCAATTTAATTCGTTCAGTGTTAACAATGACATATTTTAAACTAAGGGTTAATTTCAAATCAATATTGTTTTGTTTTTTATAATTTTTATTTAAATTATAAAAAAAAGTGCTAAAATATCATGAAATTTAACAGCAAGAATAGAAGATTGTTCTAAAATTAATTAAACGTATTTGCGTGATTACACAATCTTCAAATGATGAAAATTTAAAGCAAATACAGCCCCTCTATTTTAATGTTTCTTGGATCAATAACAATTTATAAACAGAATTTTATTTCCGTTTAAAACCAGAATATCGAAGATGATATTAAAATTCTTATAAAGTAGGAGAAACAGATTAGAATTAATAGAATTGGCTTTTATTCTTTGTGAAATCCTGAAATGTTATTTTCGTAATTCAAAGTAAATGTAAGAAAATTACTTAAATAATTCATTGATTTTTTTTATTATTCTGAATTGAATTTTGAAGTATTTATAGTTATGTATATTGTTTTCTGAAATATTATATTTACTCCTTTTTTACATAAACTATCTCCTAACCATTCATTTATAAAACCAACTATAATTATATCGAAAATTTACTTTCAACATTTGACTCGATAATAATAAAAACTAAAACAGAATTTAAACGTTTTCTCGTGATGGATTTTGGTGTATAAAGAATAGAGCTTGCCTTTCTTAAAGATTTTTTTAAATACAATATTTAATGAATTAATAATTAAAAAGTTTAATTTGGATGTTTAAGAAACAAATTTTTATAAGGATTTGATTTTTAAAAATTCTATTCTATTATTCTAATACTTGACATGTTTTACGAACATTCATACAGAAACAAGCTTTATTTAAAAACCTTTTTATCCAATTTTTTTTTTTATATTCGCACATCGACTTGCAGAAAATAAAATATTTTAAATTTATTATATATTGGTTCTTAAATTAACCACACATGAATACGACACTCAGAGAGCAAAGTGATTCTGAAGAAGAAATATTCATTTTTCTTTCAACAAATAATTTTCGTATTTACTACATTTAAATTTAATGTAATTTAAATGAAGCCTTATGGTACCTTAATCTTCAAAAATAAGTTTTTCAACGATGCGGTTATCTGTCAATTTTTTTATGCCATGCAATATATTTATCTTGATGACTAATATTTTTATAGCAAATACTTAATTTCAACTTACTATTTTTAAATCTCTAGAGAAGATAAATATTATTTTTGTAAGGAATAAATTGAATTTAAGCATAAAAACATTAACATAATTTATCATAAGTATATTAGCATCGCACATACGGTAAAAAAGAGTTGATACGTAAATAAAAGAAATACTTCACATGAGTATTGATTTGTGAATTTTAAGGATTTGTGAATTTTCACAAAGATATTATATAATAATTATTTGTTACTTTTTTTTCTCTTTGATGTAATTTACATGCTATTATATTCCTATTAATTTTATCTTTAAAAAAATTACGGGATAAACAGAAATGAGGTGGGGAATTCATTATCAGTAATACTACATGAGAGTGCCGCATCTAAAACGTTCCAATAAAGAAGGGATTAAAAAAGTAACGAATTACATTTTCTCGCATAAATTAATTTTTCTTAAAGATTTTATAAATTCAGGGGGAAAATTTTTTTCATTCAAAGTTGTTGTTTTTTTTAATTACATAATTGTAATGTAAATTCAAAGGATTGCGAACAAAGTGAAATTTTTCTAGAGGGGTTTTCACAAAGTATATATTTGGACGGTCCCGTAACATTGGTAAATCTGCAGGAGGTGAGCTACACAGCTGTGGGGGTAAAGTATGGTGGAGAGAAGAGAAGCGAAGCCTTGCGAATGTGCTGGGAAGACAGAGAGGCAGAACAGATGAATGAACGAATGTCTGGGACTGAAGCCTGCGTTTCTTTCTGTCGTTCTCAGTTAATAGTGTGAAAATAAGAATGACACTTTTCTAACGGCAAGTACGGAAAAGAGTTCCGTTAATTTTTATTCTCTGCCACGATCGAAACTCCAAAATCTGTATTAAGATTTTTTTTAAGTCGTACTTTTATTTTATTTCTCTTTTAGCGAACAAGATTTTTTTAAAAACTTTTTTTACTATTTATTTTGTTAAGATTGGAACAAAATTCAGCCACATTTCACAATGTATAAAGTTTTTAATGCATAAAAAAACAGATACCTAAGAAAGCTTTGAGTGTTACTATTTCATTTCATTAACTGTTAGGTGATTATTTTCAAAACCTAGCTAGTTAATACTAGCAATAAAATTACAACCAATTTTATATAAGCGATCGAATTCAGATGAATTTGAATTA
This sequence comes from Nephila pilipes, assembly GCA_019974015.1. NCBI lineage: Eukaryota > Metazoa > Arthropoda > Arachnida > Araneae > Nephilidae > Nephila > Nephila pilipes. The sequence goes on from BMAW01047518.1 coordinate 604,592, forward strand.
AAACAAAATTAAAAGGGTACATATACAGATACATATAAATATATGTACACTTGTATATGATTATATAGATATAGATATACCTTGTTGGTATATGAGATATAAACTAAGTACTTAGTTCAAATTTTTTTTCATTAACTTAAATTTCTGATCTGTTACCTAATAAAAGGAATATAAATATAGAGAATTTTTTCTTCTAAAATATAATTCTTAAAAAAAAAGATAATGGGTGATCTGGGATTAATATAATGGATTACAAAGTATGATTTAATCAACTCATTTATGTATATAAATTAAATCATATTTTGCTGTTGAATAAATCTTATTTGTCAGTATTTAAAAAGAAAAAAATTATCACATTCTAGTGTAAAGATATTATTAGAATAATAAAACAATTAATGATTGGCATAGTAATGATGCGTTTCATAATTTATTAGTAATTGGAAAATAATCTAAAATATTGTATTCTTTTACATCAATATAATTCATTACAGAACCCGTAAAATTTAAATTAATATCCTGAAAAAAAAAATAGATTAATTAATATTGGTTTGTTTTTAATTCCACCACAGTATATTTTATTTTAAAATATCCTCCCATGAACTAAGCAGATAACAAAACTGCGAGTTATGATAAGGAATTTAAAGTTTTAAAAATTGTATGACAATTTTCAAATTGATAAATGATAAACTTTTTGAAAACATTTCAGAAGCAGTGGGGTTAAGAAATGAGCTGGTCTGGTTAAAAGATTAGGAAGTAACAAGTCAATTTAGATAAGGATTTTTTTTTCTTTCGTAAAAAAATTCTGTTCTGAGATAATTCAAACCAGGTTATTGAGCAAACATTATTTAACATTAACTATTCTAAAAATTCTTGCAATAAATCTGTAAGATTAACTGTATATATATATATTGCAAACTGGAAATTCTAGAACTCTGCTGGTCTTTTTTTAGCAATTGATTTATTGTGTTTATAAATGGATCACTGCGAAGCGACAACAAGGGCTATTGATGACGCCCTCGTAATTTTGAGTCTCAGTCAAATGACGAGGATGACACTTGAGCTGGTATCACTTTCCTAAACTTCCACTCTACCCCAACGGGAGGATTTGGGACCTCGACCAGATTAACCCCCCCCCCCCCCCCCCCCCCGGGGGGGGGGGTCTTTAGTGGCATCAGAACTCGAGCCCATGACTCGACCAAAGCAACACCAGCCGCAAGTTTGCAACCTTAACCACCAAGATACCGCAGCCACATCTTTTTGTTAATATTTTTACTGATCTTCCAATTGTAATTAACAATTCAAAAAATTCAAATTACTTTACCGAACAAACTGTATATTATAGGATAATTAGAACGAAGTTACAGATTTGTAGTTTCAAATAATATTGAGTTACCAAATGCATGTGATACCTAATGAAATATCCAAAACTTACAAGTGGCCTTTTTAAATGAGATTTTTGAAAATTCTTTCTGGGATTACATTATATATCTATATTTCTTTTACCAATGTGAGCAGTGTTTACTAGTGAGAGAGAAATACCCTTATGATAAATCACGCAATTTTTCTTGAAAACGATCAGTATTCCAACGATCAGTATACTAGAGTTTACATTCCAAATAAACTTTTTGTAAAATGGTTCCTCCCTCCTTACAAATTGAATTTCTTGATAAAATTGTTAATACTGACATTAAAAAACAACTTAAAATTGTGTGTGAGATTATCTTCATAAATTCATTTATTTCTCATAATTCTAATTTAAAGTATATTGTGTTCAATGGAAGACCGATCCCCCCGTCTAAGTTGATAACTTTTCTTAGTGTATGTATATCACTTTGAACTGTGATACAAACATAAATTTTCCATTCATTTAACTTTTACTATTTCATCAGTTGGAGTTTATTCTATGTACCAAATAGTAATAAGAAATGCCAATTTATATATATATATATTAATGTCAATTCATTTTCCTTATTTAAATGTAAATTCCATTAAGTCAAAAATCCTATTGTTTACAAGAACTGAACTTTTTTTTAAAAAAAAAAAAATTCCTACTGTTAATGATGGCCGCAGTAACCTAGTGGTCATGGTCACAGACTCGCGACCAGCGGTTTTCGTCGAGTTGTGGCCCCGGTTACACTGCCGTGTAACCGGGGCTGATGCTCGTTAAATCTATCGAGGTTTAAAGTCCTCCCGTTGGCATGGTATGGAAGTAGGGAGATGCATGCCAGTTCAGGTGTCGTCCTCGTAACTTGACCGAGACGAGGTTCATCGTCAATAGCCTTCGTGTTGCTTCTAGAGGGACGTTAACAAAATCAATCAATCAACCAACTGTTATTGAAAACAACTCCAAAAGAAAATAAAACTTTAAAGAGTTTTTTACAAAGTTTTGCAAAGAGCATATTTAGCCACCCAAGATGCGCCTTATATATATATATTATTATTATTATTATTATTAAATTAAATATAATATCAGCTACATATAATTAAAATTAAAGCAAACGATAAATTATTAAATTGAATATATTTAAGCTAAATATAATTAAAATTGAAGCAAATGATAAAAAATTGAAAAGTGATCTGGTACGCCAAAGCGCCCCACCTAAAACAATAGCCCCTTAGGCTGTTGTTAATTGATAGAAAATTATTAGTGAAATAATTCAAAAATATCGTTTTAAAAATTGAAATAAAATCAGAATATTATGCATCTTATCGTGCAATCAAAAACTGATATGCATTGGCATGGCCGCGCCAACTTAATGGTTATGGTCACGGGGCTGGCGTTGTTCTCGTCGAGTCCTGGGTTCAAAGCATTGATGCCACTAAAGACCGGCCGTATAGCGGAGCTGATGAAGCTTGATCGAGGCCCAAGTCCATCCATTCGCATCACATGGAAGTTTGGAGGTAACAACTCAGATGTCGTCACGTGAATGATGTTCAAAATTATGAGATCCATCGACAATAGTCCTCGTTTCGTTTCTCTGAGCGATGTTAATAAACAATCACATCACAGTCACGATATACAGTAACACCCGACTGTGCAAATACAAATTTCAATAAAATGCTGCTCTGTACCAAATAGAAATTAATATTTCATAATGGTGCTTTTTATAATATCTATAACTATTTCTTAACAAAACTACATAAAAGATTTTTGAAGCATTGCATAACCTATATTTTGACTTCGTACACATACAAAAATCTTAAATATTGCAATATTTTCTTAATTTAGTACTTAGTAGGGTATCCTTTAGCATCCACAAAAACATAGATTTCACAAGATATATATATATATATATATATATATATATATATATATATATATATATTTTTTTATATTTGTCTTCTTAATGTAACCACCACTTCTCTCTAGATATATTCTAATTAATTTAAATTGGGTGGGACTTAAGGGCTATTTTCAGAACTTGTCGACAATTATGAAGACACCAGAAGCGAGTATTGAAAGGTCGACTGATAATTTTAAAACACTCTTTAAAACATGTAAATAATGCCAAATTACCGAATTATAACATTAGCATGCACCCACATACAAGAACATCTCCACAGCCATGCTTTACTGTTTTAAGTTCTTGGGATTAAAGTTCCCGTTTTTTCTTTTCCTTACAATCGTATACCCGTCGGAGCCCAAAATATTAAATTTACTGCTTCCACAAATGAGACATACTAATACGTTTCGGGCTTATTTATGAGGTGTGGCTATTAAATAACGACACTAACGTTGCTACATAAGAAGTACGCATGCGCTAAATGCTGTTACAGCTGTTTATAGAAAAGCCTTCTCTTTTCAACACAATGCCTCTCGTTTCTGTAAATAAATCTGTAGAGCCGTAGAATTCGTTCGCATTGGTTATAATTATTTTTTTTTTTTGTTTCGCCGAAAAAATTATAAGTGAGCAACGAATTGTGAAATTTTACATGAAACTTGGAAAAGCCGCTACTGAAAATTATAATTTAGTGAAATAAGTGTATGGTAATGAATGTTCATCGCGTGCACGTGTTTTTAAGTGGTTTAAGCATTTTCAAGATGACCAAGAACACATTGAAAATGATTCACCCCCGGGATGCCGACCCACGTCAAAAAAGAGTGACAATAACGACAAAAAAATCTGTAATCTGGTTCGATTTGACCGTCGGTTAAGTATTCGTGCGATTGTTGAGACTGTAGAAATCGATAAAGAATCCGCACGGCAATTTTTTCCACCAAGACAATGCTCCGGCTCATTCCGCATTGTTTGTCAAGAGGTTTCTAGCCAAGCACAGCATCCGAGTGTTAGACCATCCGCCTTATTCACCGGATCTTGCGCTATGTAACTTCTATCTGTTCCTAGGGTGAAATCTCCATTAAAAGGGTCAAGATTTGAGTCATTGAAGTTGAGGAAAAGAAAATGGCATACGTCCTGAAGAAGCAGTTGAAGAAGACTTCCAACACTGTTTTGAACAATGGAAGATTCGCATTTAGCATTGTAGGGATAGAAGAGGGATGTATATTGAAGGTAATAATAAGTAAATATGTGTGACATCAAAATAAAATGTTTTACAACGTCAGTCTCGCTTTTTAGTAGCCACACCTCGTACTATCGATTTTGCGAAAGGAAGCCTAAGCTTTCTATTTTTCGCATTTACAAATTTTTCTTCGAGCCGAATGCTTATGTAAACAAAAAGCTGATGTGTGTACTCATGGAAAAGTTTCAGGTTAAATTGAAATGGCAATTTTTTCGGTAAATTCTGTAGAATTTTTACCACCACTCAAATGTGGATTTTTGAAATGTTATCTAACTATAAATAGCTGAACACTCGAAGAGTTAAATTTGGGATTCGGCGGTTAGCAAACAAAAAAAAAAAAAAAAAA
>BMAW01047518.1:609858-624799 GCA_019974015.1 Nephila pilipes
CATGCACCCACATACAAGAACATCTCCACAGCCATGCTTTACTGTTTTAAGTTCTTGGGATTTAAGTTCCCGTTTTTTCTTTTCCTTACAATCGTATACCCGTCGGAGCCCAAAATATTAAATTTACTGCTTCCACAAATGAGACATACTAATACGTTTTGGGCTTATTTATGAGGTGTGGCTATTAAATAACGACACTAACGTTGCTACATAAGAAGTACGCATGCGCTAAATGTCAGGGACCGACAGCTGTTTATAGAAAAGCCTTCTCTTTTCAACACAATGCCTCTCGTTTCTGTAAATAAATCTGTAGAGCCGTAGAATTCGTTCGCATTGGTTATAATTATTTTTTTTTTGTTTCGCCGAAAAAATGATAAGTGAGCAACGAATTGTGAAATTTTACATGAAACTTGGAAAAGCCGCTACTGAAAATTATAATTTAGTGAAATAAGTGTATGGCAATGAATGTTCATCGCGTGCACGTGTTTTTAAGTGGTTTAAGCATTTTCAAGATGACCAAGAACACATTGAAAATGATTCACCCCCGGGATGCCGACCCACGTCAAAAAAGAGTGACAATAACGACAAAAAAATCTGTAATCTGGTTCGATTTGACCGTCGGTTAAGTATTCGTGCGATTGTTGAGACTGTAGAAATCGATAAAGAATCCGCACGGCAATTTTTTCCACCAAGACAATGCTCCGGCTCATTCCGCATTGTTTGTCAAGAGGTTTCTAGCCAAGCACAGCATCCGCGTGTTAGATCATCCGCCTTATTCACCGGATCTTGCGCTATGTAACTTCTATCTGTTCCTAGGGTGAAATCTCCATTAAAAGGGTCAATATTTGAGTCATTGAAGTTGAGGAAAAGAAAATGGCATACGTCCTGAAGAAGCAGTTGAAGAAGACTTCCAACAGTGTTTTGAACAATGGAAGATTCGCATTTAGCATTGTAGGGATAGAAGAGGGATGTATATTGAAGGTAATAATAAGTAAATATGTGTGACATCAAAATAAAATGTTTTACAACGTCAGTCTCGCTTTTTAGTAGCCACACCTCGTACTATCGATTTTGCGAAAGGAAGCCTAAGCTTTCTATTTTTCGCATTTACAAATTTTTCTTCGAGCCGAATGCTTATGTAAACAAAAAGCTGATGTGTGTACTCATGGAAAAGTTTCAGGTTAAATTGAAATGGCAATTTTTTCGGTAAATTCTGTAGAATTTTTACCACCACTCAAATGTGGATTTTTGAAATGTTATCTAACTATAAATAGCTGAACACTCGAAGAGTTAAATTTGGGATTCGGCGGTTAGCAAACAAAAAAAAAAAAAAAAAAGCAAAAATAAAAAAAAGGAATGTCTCAACGTTCGTCTGTGGTGTCTCTCTCAAATTCTGAAAACTCTACTTCTTCTGCCCAAATTAAACCCAATAGAGCGTATGTGAAGGAGAGTAAGAAGACACAACATTAAAACAAACAGCCATCTAAAAACAGAGATCATCGAAGAATGAAGGAACATCGATGCAGAAATTAAAAAAAAAAAAGACTATTGAAATTTATGCCGTAAAAACTGTCGTGAATGCTAAAGAATATCCTATTATAAATAAGATATTATTTAGACAACTTTACATGTTATTAAATATTGTAATATTCCTAAATTAAGGAAATATTACAATATTTACTAATACCTAAAGTGGTTTTTTTAAAGTGTACGAAGAGACATTCATGATGTAACTTTCTTGTTGTTTTCTTTAATATTATATTGATTTTTTTAAAATAAAAGTTATGCTGTGTCTTAAAAATCTTTTATATAGTTTTGTAAGGAATACGTTGCAGATATTAAAGAAATATGTTTCTGATATACTGGTTTTGTTAGCCGATAGAGAAGCGTTTTATTGAAATTTTAAGTGTATGAACACTTTTTGGAAGCCACTGTATGTTAAATCGCGCAGCCAAAATCGAGAGAATCTTTTCCAGTTTCATTTTTAGACGGTGGATGTCCAGAAAGTAAGAGAACTCAATTTTTTGAAAATCGAAAGGGAAATATACATATTTGAAAAATTTTGCAAATTCATATGCGTCTATTTTTGACGCCGTCGCCTTTCTTCACAATGCACTTTGTGAGCCGAGGATGAGCTTTCTTATACTTCTGCCCCCCAAAAAAAAAAAAAAAATGTCACGTTTGATTGTACAAGTTTGGGGAATGGCGGTAGAAAAACTCTTCCATAAAACAACTTGAAAAGGTAAAAATCTAAAGATACCAGTGAGTGATTGTATTTGAAATGGTGCAAAAGCCAGATGTGGCCGTACTGTGACAAACAAAGTGAGAAAGTATATAGTCAGTAAAATGCTTAACTGATGCAGACGTGTGAAAAGATAGGGGAAAAAAGGTAAGATTTTGGTTGACAAGAAGGAGGGTCGAAAATTGGGAAGGATCGCTATGTTATCCCGGGGGCGCGTCACTCACGTTTACCAAAGTCAGTGAACCCCACGGGAAAGAAAAAGATCACAAAAGTGCGACGGGTGAGTGATGCCCCTACCTAGCTAAAGAAGGCAAGTCCCTGAGGACCCCTGATATAAACACCAGGGGTAGGGGCCCGGCTACATCACCAAGACATTGGGTACACATTTTAGTCGCCTCGTACGATATGCATGAGCTACAGTGGGAATATTCTGTTACACCTGTTTGCGAGAAGGTACTGGATTACGTTCCTCAACTCGGAGTTGACGGGATTTGCAATCGAGACACCATTACTGATGCCGTGCAGTAACTTTGTAGAAAAAAGAAATTATCTTTGAGCGTCATAGACTCAGTACTCTTACTTTCTGGAGATCCCTCATACTATATATATAAGATAACTAAGAAATAGATAACGATTTAATTTTTTTTCTTTAGGGAAAAAAAAAAGGTTTTAGTCATCAGAAAACAATTAATGTACTAATTTTGATTACAGGTATAAATGTTCGGGGGAATATGTTTTCTTTCTCCAAGGAGGAGGAGGAGAAGAGAGTAGTTGACCTTGGAGTGCCAGCAGCTGTTTCAAAAGAAAAGAGTCCGAAGAAAAGTTGACCGGTCGCTTTTTGCTGCACCTTCACCAACCAGGCCGAAAAAGATGTCTCATTCTGGCTAGTTAGTAAGGCCTTTGATTTTCTGGAGTTGTTGCTGAAGAGAGTATCATCACTCCCCCTCCAGTATCATCGAGAGGATGCGAATAGAAGCATTGATATTTGTAGAGAAGATTGATTTTACAGCCATTACTGCAATTGATGTACATCCCCTCCCTGTTAACTTGAGTTTTGCTTGGAACAATTTCCATTTCAGTCATCGGCTGTCTCTGGTTGAGTGGTGGGTCTTGTCGACACGTGCGCCAGAGCCGGAGTATCCCTAGTCATGATTTATGTTAGGTTGTCTTCTTTAGACATACAGAGGCAAGTGTTTTTGGGTCGAGGGTGTATGCAATCAGTAGTTATGGGCTGTGTTGCCTTTGTGACGTCATAGCTCGTACACATATTTTGTTGTTTGTTACTGTATTCTTGGAAATGTTATACTCCACTTGAATGACGTCATTTCTCCTTACAACAGCGGAAATTGTTACGCTGCTCGCCAGACAGTTTCGCAGACGAGACGTTGTCTTTGGCGAGAGCAGAGCTCTGTAGTTGAATGCTGATGTATTTTTATATGAGTGATATGAAGAAGTTAATAAATGAATTTGTAATTAAAAATTAATGCCTCGAAATATTTTTGCCACTACGCCACACCTTCTAGTGTTCAAGTCCCGAGCCACCACTTCGGAGGAGACCGTTTTCTCCGAAACACTGGAGAATGTTGTTCTATCTCGTGGCGGAGGAGATATGTTGAATAACTTTGGAGGGCCTACAGGGGCATCGAATCCTGATTCAGCAGATCCGAAGAAAAGTTGACCGGTCGCTTTTTTGCTGTGCATTAATCAACCAGGCTGAAAAAGGCATCTCATTCTGGCCAGCTGGTGTTTTAACTTCCGGTGTTGTTGTTGAACAGAGACGTTGCAAAGGATTTTACTGCATTTTGATTGCATATGATTTTCTGTATTATATAATACTGTAGAAGAAAGTAATATGTAGTATGTATGAACTATAGTTCAATAAATCCTGCAGCAGATATCAATCTTTATTACAGTCATATGGCAGGGCAAATTAAAGAAATCTACCGATTTGATTCGCTAAAACTTCAATTTGCAGTGCTATTTAATGCACGCTAAATTTCGTCGAGGTCCCAAGTCCTCTTTTTTGTCGAGAGGGAGGTAGCAGCTCGGGTGTCATTCTCGTCATTTGACCAAGGATCAAAATTACGAAGTCCGTCGCCAATAACCCTCGTATTGCTCGGTGAGACGTTAATAAACAATCACAATCATTTGAAGCACAAATACTGTATAACTCTTGGTGAAATATAATTATATATATAGCGTCTGAAAATCTACGTTTAGTTTAGTTTTTATTAATGTCGCACTAGAAGCAATACGAGGGCTGCTGGAGACGGACCTCGTAATTTTGAACCTCGGTCAAGTGACGAGGACAACACCTGAACTGGTTCCCCCCTCTACTAACTTCCACACCACACCAACGGGAGGACTTTGGGCCCCGACAGATTTAACGTGCATCAGCCCCGGCTACAAGGCGAGTCTTTGGAAATGTTCGAGCGCAATAGAACGATTCATATATTAAAATTAAAAAATAACTCAAAAATGTTTAAATATTAAAGACATTGCCTTATTACCATCCTTCAAAATCGTGAATATCCTTATACAGTAGATTACAAAGTAAAAAAAAAAAAAAAAACGTCATAACAACGTAATTGTTAACATATTTGCCTCTGCCGCGATGGGAGAACATAGCGAGACATCCAGGGATACAATTGGAGACATTCAGGGAAAGGAGAAGCGTAGAATAGAGAAGAGGTTCTTATAACGAGCGCCGTCCAATTGACGCGGCTGTGCGTATGAGGATATGATGGCGTTCACTTTGCAAAATTTGACGATTGAGGAGCAGCGGGGCGTTATCCGATTTCTGTCAGCGGAAGGTGTTGAACCGGCCGCTATTCATCTCCGGATGGTGACCGTATACGGGGAAGACTGTGAGTCCGATAAGTCTGTGAGAAAATGGAGTGCCCCTTTTCGTGCAGGCCGTGAGAGTTTGATTGATGACCCGGGACTAGGTCAGGCAAACACAGTAATCCCTACCGATCTCATAGACAAGGTGGACAAGCGAGTGAGAAGTGACCGGAGTATCACACTGCGAATGTTGGCGATTTTGATGGATGTCAGAAATGGATCAGTGTGGACAATTGCTCACAATAGGTTACGTTATCAGAAGATGTGAGCGCAGTGGGTTCCGAAGCAGCTCATCGACCAGAAAAAGGAACTGTGTAGGGGACTAGCACTTCAATATCTGTTTCAGAATCATGAAGACCCCACTTTCCTGTAGCTGATCGTTTCAGGTGATGAGAGCTGGTACCACTATGTGCCAGAGACAAAGCAGGACAGCACGTAGTTGAAGCATGCATCATCACCTCCCCCTAAAAAGTTTAAAGCTGTGGCGCCAGCAGGCAAGGTGTTGCTCACCGTCTTTTTAAATGCCCAAGATCCACTACTACTTGTTGAATTTCTCAAACACGGAAGAACCATTAACTCCGATGTGTACTGTGAGACACTCGGAAGCCTAGGTAGGTCCATCAAGAACTAAAGACGGGGCTGCTCACGGAGGGTGTGTTTGGGCTCCATGATAACGCGCATCCACACATCTCCAGAGTTACACACGCGGAACTGGTCAAGTTCAAGTTGGAGCAGCTTGGCCATCCGCCCTACAGCCCTGGACATGTCACCCAGCGTTTTCCATGTGTTTGGTCTTCTGAAAAAATATATGATAGAGAGCGCTTTAACTCGGACGCCGAACTCAAGGACGCTATGAGGGACTGGGTCTCTTCATGGCCACAGGAATTTTGGGAACAAGGAGTTTAGTTTTTATTAACGTCGCACTAGAAGCAACACTAGGGCTATTGGCGACGGACCTCATAATTTTGAACCACGGTCAAGTGACGAGGACGACACCTGAGCTGGCACCACTTCTCCTAACATCCACACCACGCCAATGGGAGGACTTTGGGCCCCGTACAGATTTAATGTGCGTCAGCCCCGGCTACACGGCGGGTCTTTGGCGTCTAAGGATCGAACCCGCGACTGAACGAAAACCGCTGGCCGCGAGTCCACGACCTTGACCACTAGGCTACCGTGGCCCACTCTGTGAACAAGGAATCCTTCAGTTCCTTAATCAATGGGATGGTTGTGCTTAGGCCTATGGATATACATTGTGAATAAAGTCTTGATTAATACCCACTGTGTCGTTTCGTACTTTTCCATTTGAACACCCCTTGTATAAAAATGAATGCTATATAAAGATTTCAACATAAATGTGTTTAAATAATAATGTGTTTAAATGTGTTTAAACAAGGAATAACTTTCTTCGTAAAGCTGTAAATACTCGTGAGCTGAGCAATTTGCAAACTTCTCGATGAAACTATTTTTACGGCGAGCTTCCATTAAATCATGGGAAGGGATAGTGCCAGTGTTTTCAATGGTGCGGCTATAACTAGTTTGATTTGATTGGTTTTTATTAACGTCGCACAAGAAGCAACAAGAGGGCAATTGGCGATGGACCTCGTAATTTTGAACCTGTCAAGGGACGAGAAAAACACTTGAGCTGACACTTCTCCTAACTTTCGCACAACGCCACAGGATGACTTTGTGCCCCGATAGATTGAACGTACATCAGCCCTGGCTACACGGCGGATCTTTAGTGGCCAAGGCTCGAACCCAAACCAAACCGACTATTTTTGTCGGGGAACATAAACCTCTTCGGGCTTTAATCCTCTGTGAATTGGCTATTATTTGAGGTGAGACTGAATTTTGGTTTTACACTTGCCCAGAAGTTAAGATTAAGATATTAAGATAATAAAATTATATTACAGTGCAATAGCTTTTTAGACAATATTAAATTAATTTTGAAAAATAATATATATTATTAATATAAGAGAATCTGCTGAATATATATTATTAATATAAGAGAATCACTAGTTAAAATACTAGTGTTGTTAAAATTAATCCAAAAGAGAAGTTGGTTGAAGTTTATGAATTTAGGCTTAAGATATTGAAGCACTAGTCTATTGGATTCCTGCTTGCTTGTTCAGTCTGGTCGCAGTGAGAGCGCGCGCTGTGATTGGTCGATGGCGAGGCGTGTTAATTCTGTATATATAGTTGGGTGTGTAGGGGTGAATGTCGTCGTCGATTTTGTGAGGAGTGTGCTTGCGTTACCAGTGTTTTTGTAATATAAGTGAAATTAAAGAATTAAAATTTCTCGTGGTCTGTGTAGTTGTGGGTTGTTTCTGAGTGGGGTGTATTTTTCTATTTCTTGAATGGTTTTATTGCTTGAGTTATCGATTTTTTTGGAAGAAATTTTTCGATAATTATTTTAATGAAGTTTTTAAGTGTTGGGAATTTAATTGGGTATCTGATGTCTGTGTTTCTCATGTACCAGTGTGCTCTTACGATCATTCTAATGGTGGAATTTTGTGATTTTTCTAATAATTCTAGTGTTGTGTTGGCACAATGCGACCAGACTGGGCTTGCATAGGTCAGGATAGGTCTTAGTATCAAGGTGTAGATAAGCAATTTATTATGTCTTCTTAATGTAGATTTACGCGAAATAAGGGGGAAATATTATTTACTGCAGAATTATACTGCTTTTTAATTCGTATAACGTGTTGTTTAAAAGTGAGTTTTTTTATCCAACGTTACACCAAGATATTTGGTGTCTAGAGACCAGGGTATATTTTTGTTTTCCAGAAAAATGTCTGGTTCTATTTTTCTGCAGTTTCTGGAGAAGAAGACGGCCTCTATCTTGGAAACGTTCAGGGTTACTTTCCAAGTAGAGTACCATACTTCTAGTTTCTGTAAGTGTTCATTTAGTGCTTGGCCTATTTTTGGTGAAAAGTAGTGTCTTGCTAGTATCGCAGTGTCATCTGCATACATGCATATTTTTGTATTTTGGTGTTTAGGGATGTCGTTCACGTAGTAATTGAACAAGGTGGTTGAGAGAATTCCTCCTAGCAGGACTCCGGATTCGATTTTTCTTGGGTTTGATAGTAGTTCATTGACGGTGATTTGAAAACTTCTGTTATGTAGATATGAATTTATTATTTTTACTAGATATGCAGGGGTGTTGTAGTTGATCATTTTGAAGATAAAAACTGTATGCCAGACTCAGTCAAAGGCTTTCTGGATATCCAGGAAAACCGCACCAGTATTTTGTCCTTTGTAAAAACCGGTCCTGATAAATTCCACTACTCTGAGCAGTTGGTGTGCTGTGGATAGTTTCGGGACGAATCCATGTTGTTCGTGGATGATGATATCATTGTCTTGTAGAAATTTTGAGAATCTATTGTGAATTATTTTTTCGGCTAGTTTGCAGAGGATTGGTAGTAAAGAAATTGGTCTGTAGTTTTCGGGCCGGTTTGGGTAAGGCTCGAACCCGCGACACAACAAAAACCACCGGCCGCGAATCCGATACCGTGATCACTAGGCTACCGCAGCCACGCGACAATAGCCAGATGTGGTTATGTTGCATCAAACAAAGGTAAAGATATAATCTAATAATTTAAGAAAAATTGAAAAAACATAAATTGTCTGGCAAGTAGAAGGGTCGAAAATAGAAAAGGATCGCTAAGGTATAATAGAGGCACATCGTTGGTGTTTGCCAAATACAGTAAACCCACAAAAAAGACCACAAGGATGTCGAGGGGTCACGATGCCCGTACCTACCTAAATGTAAGCCCCCTTTGGCTCCCGAACTTAGAGAGTGAGTGAATGTAAAGGTTATTGGCACAAGAGCCAGATGTGGCTATGCTGCGCCAAACAAGATTTAGACATGAAAAAATTGAAGAGACAAAATTTGGTTGACAAGAAGGAGGATCGAAAATAGAGAAGGGTCGTTAGGGTAACCCGGTGGTGCGTCACCCGTATTTACCAAAGACCACGAACCTGGAGAACCTGTCCCATTTCATAATCCCCCGGGACAGGGTGCCCTGGCTATACCCCCAGACGCTGGGTACCCATTTTAGTCACCTCTTACGACATTAGTTTTAGTTTAGTTTTTTATTAACGTCGCACTAGAAACAACACGAGGGCTATTGGAACCGGAACTCTCAAGTTTGAACCTCGGTCAAGTGACGAGGCCGATACCTGAACTGGCACCCCCCCCCCCCCCCGCCTCTTACGACATGTATGAGCTACAGTGGGACTATTCTTTCACACCGGGTCACCACACAGGTGGTCATAGGAAGGGATAGATTACTCACATTTAGCCCTCAGCGCTCGTGCATTTCCAATCATGTATTCGAGCTAATCGAATACTTGTTTTTAATGAGTGGCGCTGCCTTAATAACGGCTATTTTGTGCAAGACTAAACATCTCTCTCTCTCTCTTTTGGTGGCTGTATAAAAACACAATGGCACAGAGTTTATGATGAATTTCAAGTCATAAGAAATGAGCAGACATTACAAAAATTTCATGCGAATATCACCTTTAGATTTTGAGAATCTGCTGGAAAACACTTGATCCATTATTTCCAAATAAGTAATACCTGTTTTAAGCAGAGATGGAATAAAAATGTAAGTAGGAATTGGAGGTGCAGAGCCCGGAAAAACATATTGAATGTTTATTCTCTACTTCGAGAAGAAAACCTTCGAGAGTCTATCAATTAAATTGTTGAAAAGATTTCTCAGCTAACTGGTGTTTCTAACAAATATAAGGCTAAATTTCAAAATAAATTTTTTTTATATTAAATTATAATTTTAAATCAATTATTTTTTCTACAGGAGTTATGCTTATTGAACTGAATACATATGTGTATTCGATTTTGCATATAAAGCCTCTCAAAAACATTTTTCAAATTAAAAAGGGGTAAGTTTTTATGTTTCTATTATGCGATTAAATTTTAATATCCATTGAGTTTTTTTTTTCAACTATATATATATATATATATGAAAGATGAATTTTGATCGAATTTTAGGATTCATTTGAAAAATCTGTTATATTTCATTACACCTGAAGATAATAGACATAAACAATATTTCCATATATTGTAAATAATTATTTATACTATAAACTAATTTAAAATAGAACTAATGATCTTCGATTTAGTGTTTCCGGGGAGGGTTTAGTTTAGTTTTTATTAACATCGCACTAGAAGCAACACGAGGGCTATTGGCGACAGACCTCGTAATTTTGAACCACGGTCAAGTGACGTTCGGAGGGGGGGGAAGAGAGGGGGTCTACTATTGAAGGTACGAGTATTATCAGAGCTGCTGCGAAACTGTAAATGAGGGAGATGAACAAGGCAATGGATTGAATAAAGAGATAAATATGATTGAAATTTTTGTTTCATTAGCGGATGTATTAAATGAGCTAATAGAATTAAAGATATGTACTTGTAATGAGAAATTTTTCGAGCATATTTTTTTTCTTTCATGCCAAATTTAGTGAATTTCATTGGTTATAGTCACCCTTTTCTCCCAACGTTTCCCGAGTTTCTATGACAATGGCTGTGAATCACTCATTGTAGCCTTTCCTGTGCTGGTAAGTAAAAGTAAAACAGTATAGTTATGATCCACTTTCAAGAGCGTCACATAACGGGCACCAGAACTACGGCTAGAAACGCCGATAATCATAAGTCCATACTGTAGAGTTAACTAATAAATATGGTGTTCCACCCTGAAAGTTATATAACTGTATATTAGTTAGTAAATTCTTAAGCTTTCGAGCCTTATTGAATCGTCAATTACAAATTGTGATATCTAAATGAAAGTAATTAAATCAAGTGTTCCTTTTTATTTAAACAACATTCTCTTATTGAATCACTGTTAACTAACAGAATTCTAAGTCTTGCACCCATGGCTACATAAGCATGGCCAGTGTCGGCCAACGTCCTCTAATATATAACCTTGGACACCATGCCTAGTATTCTGTAACTGAATCTCTATTAACCCTAATAGAGAGCCAAGTACGATTTCCATGGTTATAGTTAAATGAGTATTTTTTGTGCTAATACTCTTTTGACCCAATATTTATTTATGTTATGAATTTTATTTAATAAGTTATTCCAAGTTAGCAGTAACATTTAGATTTCTTGCCGCGTGATATTCATATACTAGCTTTCAGTACCTGTTCGGGATTTCATTGCTGTTCATCAGACGCATAATATCTGAGGTCTGCGCAGGACTTATCAAAGAATTACAGGGATGTAATACAGAATTAATAATTCATTCTTAAATCACTCCAGAAATAATTTTTAATGCAATAAATTAAACATGCAATTTTAAAAATTACCTTCAAAACACATCTAAGAAAAAGCACACTAAGAATATTTAGCAACATCTGGAAGGATTGATGGAGGAGATCGCTAAGTCGAATGAACTGATGACGAAGTCTCGAATGTTGAGTGGAGGGGAGGAGGCACTACTAGCTCGTATTGAGAAAAGTATGATTGAGAATACGTAGGGGGAGTAGGCCCATTTTCTTTCGGATCTTGCTAATTGTAGGAATACTGATAATGTTGAACCAGCTAATCAAACATTCCATTATCAGCTTTTATTAGTATTTCAAAAATGATTTTTTGAACTGCTTTCTGAGCTTCAGGGGTATAATTATGCACTCTTGCAGCGACGTATGTAAAAAATAAGTCTATTTCTTTGGATTGAGAGGGCTGTTTATCTAATTTCATCTCAGCATTTTTCGAAATGGCAGCTGCATTGTTCATCACTGAAGGATTCGTATCTTTTCCTTTCCCCTTCGCTCGCCTATATGATTTGCGAGTTGAAGATGAGGCTGTTTCCTCTTGCTTCCTTTGTTCCGAAGGTGTGACACCGACTTCGCTGTCATCTTCAGCATTTTTCGAAATGGCAGCAGCACTATTCATCACTGAAAAATTCGTATTCTTTCCCTTCGCTCGTCTACTTGATTTGCGAGTTGAAGATGAGGCAGTTTCCTCTTGCTTCCTTTGTTCTGAAGATGCGACTCTGGCTTCGCAGTCATCTTCAATTTCATGCATCTCACACGTCTCCTGTAAAAGTACAAATAATTTTATAAAATATTGTAACTATAGTTCATATACGGATTGAAGCAACACGGGTTCTGATGATGGCGACAGATCTAATTTTGAGACTCGTTCAATACAAGTGGACGTCACCTGAGCTGGTATTCTACCCACAACGAAAGGACTACAACAGGTATAAAGCGAGGGCTGTAAAGGAATTTTTTCAAGCGAGAAAGTTACATAGCATGCTTATAGGAAAATAAAAAGCATTTCCATTACCAGAAGAACATCGAGATGTTCTATGAAAAAAAAAAATTTTTACAGAGGACAGTGCGTTTTCTCTTAGTGAAAACCTAATAAATCCATACTCAAGATACTGTACTAAGATTTTAATTATCGCTTAAAGGGCTGTCGGATAATCAAAAATACCTTTGGTGTATCAAAGGCAGTGTATCGGATCTTAAGAAAATTAATGCTTTTGAGCCAAATTTGCTTTCAATTGCTGCAATATTAGACCATGAAGAAGGGTCATTAAAGGGTGAGGGAGATACAAGGGCGATTCAAAAAGTACTTATATTTGAAGACATATGGTATCATTAAAGGAAAATTGCTGTCACTATTGGGTGCTGCCATCCGTTAAATTTAGCCGAAACAAATTTGAATTTGATTCACAAGTTTTCGGTTGTTATTCATTAACTGCCAAATCAAAATTTGATTGCTACAGTATCGAGTTGTCGATGTCATTTTGCGTCGAGTTGTCACCGTCGGCGAGACCTGTATTTATCATTATGCACCGGAAATCAAGTATAAATCAAAACGCGGGGTTGCAAAAAAAAAAAAAAAAAAGGGTAAAAAAATGGCCTCACCGGCTGGGAAAGTTATGACAAAGAATTGGAGGTGCGAAAGACATCATGATCACGAATACGAGTAATTGATACTTAGACAGCTGTCTAGTGAGCCATGATGATTTCTAAAACATACAATTTTCGGTACAATGCCATCTCTTGGAATTTCTAAGAACTTATAGAATAACCCTCGTATGCGTTCGTGTTACATTTTAAACATATCCCCTCTAAAATCCTCAAATTACCATCAAAAAATTAAAGATGTAATGGTTCATTATTGCATGAAGGAATTTTCAAGAATAGGAAAACAAATGTGGGTGGGTGGGTGGAGGAGCATGATTACGATAAAATTGACTCACCGTGGTAAATCTCTTCCTTGACAAATCCCTGTCTCCCAGGAACGCAAGAGCTTCGTAGGCAAACCACCGACTTTCAAAATTTTCATTTTTTCCTGATAAGATAATATAAGTTGTGTAAAACAAAATTTAATAACAATTTTAAATTCCCTATTAGCACTTATTCTCAATCTGAAGCAGTTAAACAGTAAAAAACGTTCAACTTGAAAAAAACAGGTTGGTATGATTCCGAAAAAAAGTACTACGTATAATTTCATAACTTTTTCTTCTTCTAACAAGAGTGAGGGAGTGACTGTTTGGTTTTATGGCGCAAGAGCTAAAGCAGGCTATGCTGCTTCTTTTAACACAAAACAAAAATTGTTTAATACAAAAATATTTCACTTCACGGATCCAGATTTTTTGGCTTATTTATTTTTTCGTTTGACTGAACAAAATAAACAATAGTCGCCTCTCACTAGGTTATCGTTTGTCTTTGGGTAGATAGAGGCTGAGTTGTTGTCAAAATATTTCAATTTATTGATCAGTTTTCTAAATAGGTTACGAGAGTGTCATTCAATTGATTGACTGTTTAATAAGATTGCACTCAGAAGCAACATGAGGGCTATTGGCGACGACCCTCGTAATCTTGAGTATCGGTCAATTGACAAGACAGCACCCTAGCTGGCTTAGTTTAGTTTTTATTAACGTCGCACTAGAAGCAATATGAGGGCTATTGGCGACAGTACTCGTAATTTTGAACCATGGTCAAGTGACGAGGACGACACCTGAGCTGGCACCCCCTTCTCCTAGCACCAGAGCTGGCATCTCCCTTTCCAAACTTCCACACCGTTAAAATAGGACTCAGAACCTAGACCAGATTTAACATGCATCAACCCTGCTATACAGTGGCGTCAAGACTCGAACCCATGACTCTATTGAAATGTCGTCGGCTGCAATTTTATGATCGCGATCACTAAGCACAGACGGGTGTGTAGGAATCGGTTATTGTGTGTTGAAATAGATGAATTTTGTACTAAAAAAATCAAGGAATTTTAGTCAGAATTGGTGAATTTCCTATTTTTTTATTTTTTATTTTCTTAACTTGTTTTTTTAATGCATATAATGAAGAACTGTAAGTACAGGTTTATTAGCGCAGGACAGCCAGATGTAGCTACACTGCGCCAAACAATGGTTATCTGTGTGATCTGCACTGTGATCTGAAAATCAATAAGGAACCTCGGAGTCATTGTTCATGACTTTCTCTGAGGAGGTCGTATGAAAAGGTGGGGAAAAAAAGAAAAAACACCATTTCGCTGAGTGAGTGTATAGAAATGTTATTGGCGCAAGAGCCAGATGTGGCTATGCTGCTCCAAACAAGATTTAACTGTGGTCCAGATGTGAAAAAATTGGTAAAAAAAAAAAACGGACAAAAATTGTTTGTCAAGAAGGAGGGTCGAAAATAGAAAAAGATCGGTAGGGTATCTTGGGGGTGCGTCACCCTTGTTTACCAAAGTCAGTAAGCCCCATAGGAAAGATAAAGATCCCTGGAAACCTTGGGGTCATGATACTCGAACTTACCTAAAGAAGAACTTACCTATATATATATATATATATATATATATATATATATATATATATATAT
>BMAW01047518.1:633587-680752 GCA_019974015.1 Nephila pilipes
ATATATATATATATATATATATATATATATATATATATATATATAAACAAGTTACAACAACATTTTAGCAAGTGCTTAATATATTTCTCTATTTCAAAATCCATTTAAATCTACAATTCATTAGCATCCTTTAATCTTCATTTGGATGTAATTCAGCTGAAAAATGATGATAAGCTACAAATAAAGCTTAAAGAAATGGATATAATCTAATTCTATAAATATCTTTCGGCAGATAAATAGAGTCAATTCAATCATATGATCAGGGATTTTCATCTGTATTTGGGAGTACTTACAAATGTGAAAGGACATTTTTGAAAAAGGATGTATGCAAAATATCAATACAGATTATTATTAACGGTTCAGTTCACTATCTAGTGTGATGAAATATTATCACCAAGAAAACAATTTTTCATTCATCGCATTAGTGCAAAATTTAACTAGTTCTATAATATATTTTTTGATCATTGAAGTATTTTATTTTTTGGTAAATATCAGCATGTGTATATAAATATTATGTAAAAAGTATCATTTCTAATTTTAAAAAATAAGTTCGTCATTTTGAAAAAAATTCAATGCTCAATCGACATGTAAATATCCAGTTCGATGTAATTATAAATTAACATCACACTGGGTAGCGTCAAACCTCATAATAATGAATTTCAGTCAAATGATGAGGACAACACCTCAGCTAGCATTTACCTCTCCAAACTTCCTCACTACGCCAACGGGAGGACTTGGAACCTCGACCAGATTTAATGTGCATCAGCCCGGTCACAAGTCTGGTCTTAAGTGGTACAAGAGCTTAAACCCAAGACTCGTAGAAAACAACGTCTGCCGCGAGCCCAAACTATGACCACTAGGCTGCCGCGGCCATCCAGTTTGCCACATGGCCCGTCAAACCTAATATTTTTATTATCTGGCATTTCCCTCAAAAAGTGTGCCGACTCCTGTTTTAAGACATAAGCAGTTTTAAAATGAATGTATTTTCACAGTCATGGTAATAAATGTAACATTTTTTTTTTTTTTAAATAATAATCGCCATAAGCTAACGTGCCAGCCAATTGTTGCTTTCCATTCAAAAAACACTATTTCTGAATACGAAACATGTAGGTGCGTTTCTAATGATTATGAGTGTATGACAACATCAAAAAAAAAGGGGGTGGGGTAGAGAAAATTTTATTTATATTTGAAATCTTAGACTAGAGGGAAAATAGCTTTGTTGCTCATTTCTCTCACAAATTTGTGGCAGCTCTTTTCAAAAACCACAGAAGTTAAAAAGCTGTAATAACTAATCCGACTGGGATGTCTCTTTTTGTCTAGTTAGTAAGACCGCAGCAAAGGAGGGAAGGATGCAGAGGCTCTTTTTAATAACGCCAGAAGTTAAAACATCAATCTAACTCTGGGGAATTTTGAATAAATGATTTTGGTTATTTTCTAATTTTATTGAAGTATTTTTTTTATTAACGTCGCACTTAATAACAACATGAGGGCTACTGGCGGCGGACCGAGTAATTTTGAATACCGGTCAAGTGAAGAGGATGATACCTGAATTGGCACCTCCCAAACCACACCAACGAGAGAACTTGGGAGTCTAGACCGATTTAACGTATATCAGCTTCGCTACGTGGTGGGTCTTTAGTAGCATCAGGAATCGAACACACGACCATAAGAAAGGATTCTGTAGCCGGATCAAATGCTTCAATTTTAACCTTTCTGTATCACTGTTTTTAAGTAAAATCACTCCTTTTTTAATATAAATCTTGGTATTCCTAACTTTTGAAATAAATTTGTATTTCCGCAATCCTTAAGTAAAAATTAATTAGAATTAGCTTTAGAATTATTACGCATAATTTGCATAAATATTTTACCTTTTTCTTAAAAAAAAATCAGCACTTCTCAAAAATAAAGAAAAGCACCTCATTTGAATGAAATTTTTTTAATCCTTTTTAAGCAAAATTCGGACTTTCTTTTCTTTCTTTCTTTTTTTTTTTTATAAAATTTATTTCCACTTATCGGTTACACTTAAAGCTGTAATAAATAGTTATTTAACTTCTATATAATTTTATTTTCAAGATAACTTAATATGTATTCCTCAGATTTCTTATATATTTGATTGATTATTTTAAATTATTATGCACACTCAACAAATATTACGATCGCTTGTAAATTCGAAGGAAAAAAGGAATCACATTGCAACCATTATTAATTACAGTAATTTATATTAATTGAAATATAAAAGAATTGAAAAGGAAATGCGAATATAATTATTTAGTACATGCTTAAAAACGAAAAAGATTAAACTCGTTTATAAAAAGAAAAAAGCTTGAAAATAGCAGAACGGGTTCTTGTTATTTTTCTAGATCTAGGTAGTTTTTTCAAAACATTTTATTCTGTCAGAACTTTTTAATGGATGGCAAGGAAATTAATGTTTTATTTAAGAAAGTGTTTACTTTTCTTAAGTATTTTTCGTATTTTAAAAGAATGTATCTTTTTAAAATGTTTATTTTTAGTTTGGACATATTAACTACGAAACGCCGTTTAAATTTTATTTGATTTCATATTGTTAATGAATATAATAATGTTAAGGCTAGAGTTAAAAATGCGAAAGAAAGCTGTTTTCATCGAACAGAGAAAATTAATTATGTTGCTAGTTTTCAAAAAAGGACTATAAATGTTTTTTTGTTACTCTTTCATTACCAAATTAAATGTGCATGTAATAGATAATACATACAGTAGTCAAATTAAATATTCGACATGTATGCAGTTTTTAAGGGGACGCGGAACAATTAAAAGAAAATATCTAAAAAAAACAGACAGTTCAAATAAAAGACAATTTTAATTTATAAGGCGTTTTTAAAATGCCACTCCTCCTACAATAAGTACATATGAAATTTGATTTACAAATTTGTCAAACTAGATGCAACAAAAGTAAGCATGGGTTTTCAGACAACATGATTGAAATTGAAAAATTAATTTTTTTCATGAGTGCTTATTAAGAATTCCTTACAAAATATGCAAATTCTGAATTCAGTTATTTTTTAAAAATTAACTATTGCTTTGATAAAAAAAAAAACGTACCAGTTTTTGCTATACATATTAATAGCCACAGCTAGAAAAAATATCAAAATATTTGGTACAATAGAAAAAAGCCTTAGTATTTTAAAAAAAGAAAAACTAAGTGATTTTGTTGTTGTTTTTCTGAGATAAATCAATTTAATGTTTCTATTTGCTATAAATATATATATGAATGCGATAAAATTAGTAAGTAAAATTATTGTATGTGCAGATAAAAGTTTAACTAGGTAAAAATTTCATAAATTTGATTAGAGAACAATGTTTTGTGTTCTACAAATTTAAAATTTTCAAAACTTTAGTATACATATATATTTTTAAGAAATGCGAGAAATAAATACAAATCCAGTTTTCAAAATTTGTGGAGTAAATAAAGTTTACTTATTCATAATTTATGCTTAAAAAGTACATTTTTGTTTGTAGTGTTAAAAAATAATCCAGGACTACAAGTAATCCCTTCTTTTAACTTTGAAAAGAAATTTCTTTTTCTCATACAGGCCAACTTTACTTTCCGACGCGCTACACAGAAAGCAATATTATTTTTTACGTCTTCTTTCTTTTCTCTCTCTCTCTCTCTCTCTCTCTCTATATATATATATATATATATATATATATATAATGTTTCAAAAATTTCCAATAAAAATTAATAATAAAAAAAAGAGTGTGGAATATATCGGCAGACATAAACAGATATAATGAATAAGAGAATGAAATGCATTCTCTACACATATTTTCAAAACAACTTTACACTTTTAGAATTAATCAAATAGGCAAGAAAGCAAAGGTTTGTCAGCTAGAGAATGAATGACGTCAGGCTGTGAATACCAATGAACATAAAACTTATCTTATCTACAAAAATTTTTAAGGTAGAGACAGCTCTAAAAGTTTGTTGGATAATATAAAATTGTGTAAATAAAGAATATTTTGGGCTAAAAAGTACTTTTTTTTTATTTATTGACCAATTTTTTGTCTAATCATGCGTACTGTGTCACCTTAATTTTTTCTATATTATCTTTAATAAAATGTGCAAAAATAAATACCTCCAAAATTTAGCTTATTATCATTTAATCAATAACTTTAAATAATAACAAAAATTATTATTGATACACACACACATTAACACCCGAAACGATAAAACTAAAAAAGTATTCTATAAGCAACTTTAAAAGTTATTTAGTTTCATAATATGTTAATGATAATACCTTGTAGATGTTCCTTGGCGGCGAATTATATCTTTTAAGCGATTTGACATCGATATGACAACCGTAATTACAGGAAGAAATGCCGTGATGTTTACGTGTTTAAAACTTAAACTTTCTAAAGACGCGACGTTTCTACCGATTTGGCGGTCACGTGCACTTAAAAAAAATATTCCGTAAGATGTCATTATAAATAACTTGAATCACCTTGGTACTGCCCCACACATTGGGCTACCCAGTTGCTTTCTACGAACTTTATTGTGTTTTTTCCCTTGAATGGAAACCTACATGCCTCATTCACTCTAATCGAGATCTCGGAACAATTACATTCTACCTTTTATCAAATCAACATTCACATGGTGGAAAATCAGATTTATGAAGAGACCCAAATAATGAATATCGTGAACATAAGTATACTTTCAACTTTTTTCCCCCTACAATTTATTTTTGAGTTATGGTTTTATTATTATGACTTAGGTTAAAACTTTGAGACTGTCACATTCTCTCTCACACGATGATATCACAATTTAATTTAGAGTGGCGTTTACAATGATGTGGTATTTCTGTGCAATTTTAGTTTCTTTTGCGCCTTTTCCCTTGAGAGTGGCGTTTACGTTTATGCGGTATTTCTTCCAGAAATTACGATATTTGCAATTTGAAATGATGCTCTATTTTTTTCCACTCTTCGATTAACTTTGCCTTCATCTCTATTTTTGAAGAAAACTGAAGTTTACGTAATCTGGTTTCCAAATGACTCCTTAAGTGTTCTATTAGATTTGATTCAGGAGATTGAGCCGTAGTTTTAATAACTTTTGAACAATTATACAGCAACCAGGCGTGTATCCAGGGCCAAATATATTTTGGATCACTATCTTTGTAAAATTTATACATATGTGAAATACTCAATTTTTCTGCATTTTTATCCAAATCTCCATTCAGAATATCGATATAAGAATACTGAGTCATTGTGCCTTCTATTACAATCAAATGTGCAAACCCTGAAGCTCTCATACATCCCTATAGCATCGCTCCCCTACCACCGAGATTTACTGCTGGCACACATTTCTTTCTTCAATCTATGTATTTGGCTTTCTACACACCAAAATTCTACGATTGCACTAAAAAATGAACTTTGATGCATCTACAAATATAACATCCCTCCAGAAATCAATACCTTTGTTGATATGGGCTATAACAAATTCTTATCTAGCCAGTTTGTTCTGCTTGGAAAGATACGGCTCCTTCTGGGAAAATCCTGCACAAAAATCGTCCTTTTTGAAAGTACTTCGAATTTTTTGGGGACTGATTGTAATGTTCATGTAATTTTCTGCAATTCCTGTTGACTTAGATACATAGATTTGATGTTCCTTCTTTTTTTTTTTTTTTAACTTTTCGTGTAATCCATTTTTCATTAGCTTCAAACAGTTTCTTAGTCCGGGCACTTTTAGGTTTATTTCCCTCTGTTTCACCTATTTAAACATTTTATTTGTATAATGGATGTTTTCAAGAGATATTTGGACAGTTTCAGCAGCAGCAGTTTTTGAGTTTCATTAAAGAAAATGACTAATACAATATTTATCAGTTCAATTTGAGTTTTCCTACTCCTTTCACTTCATATATCGCTAATTCTAAAAACAATATGCACAGCAAACAAGAACAAATTGTCCTTGTAAAACTAATCGTGTTTTCGAAGAACTTTATTTATTTATTATTTTTTTTTGGCAGATAACCAGAAATTTCAAATAATGTTAAAGTTATGGAATTACTTTTTGTTTCTTACCTATGTGTATTGATAAATTAATTTATAATTTTCGTTACTTAAAAAACATTAAAATAATACTCATTGAAGTAGAAAGAAATTATTTTAACTAAATTATACCAACTAAAGTCAGGAGATTTTGCTCATTCTTTTTTTAAAAATAAGACAAAACATTGTAAACTACATGCAAATCAAATACTTATTATGAAATCTGAATCGTTCTGATGAGTTTTATCCAACAAATACATAATTAAAATATACAATTAGACTTTTGCTATTTCCATGTAAAATTTACATGAAAAATTTACGTATAAAAACGTCAGACTTGTAAGACATAAATAATGCATAACCTTGTGGTGTAGGCAGTTTTCGTATATTGCACATAACACATCAATTGAAAAGTCCCCGGCCTGACACATAGATGGCAACACTAGAATTAAATCCATATATATATTTTTTTTAGTTAGCCCTAACCCTCAAAAGATGCGTGTATAAATTTGGCAGCTGTCGGATCATTAGTTTGTGAGTTATAGCATTTTGAGTGAAGCAACTTTTGTTATTGTGAAAAAAATGGATAAAAAGGAATTTCGCGTGTTGATAAAATATTGCTTTTTGAAGGGAAAAAATAAAGTTGAAGCAAAAACTTGGCTTGATGCCGAGTTTCCGGAGACTGCTCCAGGAAAATCAACCATCAAGGATTGGTATGCTAAGTTTAGACGTGGTGAAATGAGCACCGAAGACGGTGGACGCCCAAAAGAGGTTGTTACCGACGAAAACATTAAAAAAATCCACAAAATGATTTTGAATGACCGTAAATTGAAATTGAATGAAATAGCAGATACTCTAAAGATACCAACTGAACGTGTACATCATATTATTCACGAATATTTGGGTATGAGAAAGCTCTGTGCAAAGTGGGTGCCGCGCGAGCTCACTTTTGACCAAAAACAACGACGAGTTGATGATTCGGAGCAGTGTTTGAAGATGATCAAGCGTAATAAACCCGAGTTTTTGCGTCGATATGTGACAATGGATGAAACATGGCTCCATCATTTCACTCCGAAGTCCAATCGACAGTCATCCGAGTGGACTGCACACGATGAACCCGCTCCAAAGCGTGGGAAGACGCAACAGTCGGCTGGCAAGGTTAGGGCGTCTGTATTTTGGGATGCGCATGGAATAATTTTCATTGACTACCTTGAAAAAGGAAGGACCATCAACAGCGACTATTACATAGCGTTATTGGACCGTTTGTAGGACGAAATCGCCGAAAAACGGCCGCATTTGAAGAAAAAGAAAGTGCTGCTTCACCAAGACAATGCACCATGTCACAAGTCAGTGAAAACGATGGCAAAAATCCATGAATTGGGCTTCGAATTGCTTCCTCATCTACCGTATTCTCCAGATCTGGCCCCCAGCGACTATTTCTTGTTCTCAGATCTCAAAAGAATGCTCGCTGGGAAGAAATTTTCGTCAAATGAATAGGTGATCGCCGAAACTGAGGCCTATTTTGAAGCAAAGGACAAATCCTACTACAAAAATGGTATCGAAAAGTTGGAGGGTCGCTATAATCAGTGTATCACCCATTGAAGGGAATTATGTTGGGTAAAAAAAAACTAATTTTGCAAAAAAAATGTGTTTTACTATGGTAGGCCGGGGACTTTTCAATTGACCTGTTAATCTCAAATGGCTAAGCTAGAATTTTACAATTAATACCTTGTACGGTATACTTTAGCATTAAGGTGACCAATTTTTTTACAATGA
Source organism: Nephila pilipes (assembly GCA_019974015.1). Taxonomy (NCBI): domain Eukaryota; kingdom Metazoa; phylum Arthropoda; class Arachnida; order Araneae; family Nephilidae; genus Nephila; species Nephila pilipes. Next base: position 641,382 of record BMAW01047518.1, read on the forward strand.
AAAAGGAGGACAAAAAAATTTAAGAAAAAACTACAGCGTAAGTAAATCAAACATTTTAAAATAAAACAAAAATACTCTAATTATACTTACATTCCTTTTAAATATTTAATTAAGTGAGTATTTTTTCACTTAATAACTATTTTTTGTCAATATATCATTTTCTAACAATATATTGAAAATTTTAGAGTAAGAAATATCTTTCATATTGAATTTTACGGTAAGTGCTGCAGCTATAGAATCAACATTCAATCTTGATTTCTCACTTGTCCAAAAATCATTCCAATGGAGAAAAAAAAAATGTTTTAACTGCGGAATTAGTTTCAGGGTAGCACAATGTAAATTCAGCAAGAATAACTAAATTTTCATAAGGAATGTGTTTATTTTTGAAATGGTTAAATATTTCCCCCCATCTTTTATCAATTTCAGTATGTTGATTTTCCCATTGTTCTAATTTATTAGAATTCAAATATATATTCAGTCTTCTAATTTCTTCAAACAGGCGATAGCCATCGATTTTAATATCAAGCATTTCTTTCCATAAAAACTCAAGTCAAAAAACACCATTGAAAACTGTTATTTCCTGTGATATTTGTTTCAGATCATTCTTCGACATATTGGAAACATGTTTGGTAACAGTTCTGCACTCTTTGGTGCACTTTTCCATTATAACCGGATTTAATAATTCCAAATTTGACAATTTTCTTTTAATTATTAAAGGTTAAAGTTTTCTTCAAATTGTGATTGATATTGAAGAACAAAATTGTTCAAAATAAGACTAACTTCTGCAGCTGAAATATGTTCCTCTTCAATCTTTTGAATCATTTTATGGAAAATAGATGTCTGATTTGTACAAAATGCATTAATATCTCCGATAATTCATAATTGAAAAAAGATTCAAGAATTTTTGGATATTGGTCTAAATTTAAAAAAAAAAAAATGCTCAACGGGGATGCTCAAATAATGATAAAATACGCTCCATAGCAGGTGTTTGGGAGAGCCATCTAACTTTTGAATATCCTGTAAGTGTTTTGTATTCAACATTTGCTTAACTGTTTGCGGTATCTTTGAATACTGAGATAAACAAATAAGCTTTAAAATATCGAAAAGGAGGACACTTTTAGAGAAAGGACAGAGCCTACAATAGGAGGACTGTCCTCCCTAAAAGAGGATGATTGGTCACCTTATCTAGCATGAATCATTTAGCCGATATCCTTCAAGTAATCTGAGTCATCTTTACATAAATTCGATTAAATTTGATATCATTGAAGTAGAAAAGTAATTGTATTCTTATTTAAGCGAGTTTTCAAGTCACGTTTATAAAACATCGATATGGTTCTTACACTCTGATCAAGATTTTCCCATACATGTTTAAATAAATAGTATGGATACACACGAATCAATATAATAATAAAACGAAAATAAAATACAAAAATTTTTGAGTTAGTATTAATTTAATATTTTTGAGACACGAATTTTTAAGAGTCATATTTTTTGAGACATGATCATTTATGATGTATAGAGAAAATAAATATTTTTTTTTTAAAATCTTCATACTCAAAATCATTATTGGGCGATAACAATTTATATTTTTTGCTCTCATATCTTGTGCATTTAACTATGCTCAAACTTAATTAAGTTTTGCTACGTTTAAAATAATATTTCAAGAAATATAGTGCCTTTTTGTTTCTCATTTATTTTATTTTGCACTGCAGCATTTTTTTCTTTTGAAGTTTGTCTTATGATGAATTTGTTGAATGTTATCAGCGAATAACGTCTGAGATAAACTAATGTAGAAAATAAATTTTAAATACATAATTTAAAAGAAAAACATATGATGTTCCTACATTAAGTTTCCTAATCGATTCCATGGTTGAATTATACCTTTATACTTAATAAAATAAAAAGAAATATGATGTAAAGCAAATAATTCTAAGTTTTACGACTTTGCTATCCGGCTTCTTTCTTTCCCCAACTTTCTCTCTTTCAAGGAAATTTCTCTGAAAAAGTATTTGTAATAAAATATACCCTAAAAAAGCAAAATCAATTATTGGAAAAGTTTCCAGAAAATATTTTCCGTGTCCGAGATAATTTAATACGAATTTCATACATACACTATAATTTATTTTCATTAAAAAAAAGGAAGCGAGAAATACTATTTTATAACAAAATGTTGCATTAGTATCTATAAAATATAATATAAATACCGTTATGGCAGATGATTATACATATATTCAAAATAGAATTGTTCCATAAATGTTTCGGAAATATTATTTTTAAAATAAAGCGAGACAGGATTGAAAGCCATTGTATTCAAAAATGGAAGAACTTTATTGGCAGCAATATTCAGAGTTCTTCAAAAACCAAAATGATCAGATGTCGTCCTTGTATAATATTTTATGTTCTCTTCTAGAGTTCAAAGGAATGCTTTTGAAATGTTATGAAAAATTTTATGTCAACATATTTCAAAGCATACTATCGTATATCAACAAATAAATATCGAACAGAGTGAATAAATTTCTTATACAGAAACTTTTACTTCATGTTCACATTTTATGTGCAGTAATATCTCTAGTAAGGGACAATTCAGTTGATTCCGGTCCCTTTTCAAAGTACATGAATTTGCCTCCTATAAAGGTACACTTCTACATAAGGGCAAAATGTCTGGTCCGGTGGATACCCCTATTATAAGGCTCTGCAATCGAAAAAGTCATATAATCTATTATAATCGATTGTTTTTACAACCGTCGCACTTAGAAACAACACGAGGGCTATTGGTGATGAACCTCAGAATTTTGAGCCCCGATTAAGTGACTAGGACGACACCTGCGCTAGTATTCCACTTCCTTAAATTCAATACCATCTAAATATGATCACATTGGGCCTCAATAGATTTAACGTGTACAGAACCCGTTACACGACAAGTTTTTAGAGGTATTAGGACTCGAACCCGCGACTCAACGAAAACAAAGCCGGCCATGAACTCGTGACCATAACCACTCTACTAGCATATCCACTCACACTAACAGAAGAATTTTTTTGAAATTTAAAATGAAAAGTTTTAAGAGAAGACATTTCTATTTCTTTTCATTCTTTTTTAAGAATCATTCATAAATGCAGAATTTATTAAATGTATCAATTAATGCTCTCTTGTATATTTTCTTTATTGCATTAGTTTCATTTTCAAAATCCGTTGTTTTTGTGATTTAAAAATGTTTCACGTTTCAGAACTTGAATTCATTTCATAAAATGTAGAAATTAAATTAATAGTGGTCTCTGAAGTCAAATTTCTTTATTTAAACATTGTGAAGAGATAAAAAAAAGCCACATATTGAAATATTTGTACAAAAATTATTCATGCATGTCACAAATCACTTGATTTATTTTCATAAAAAAGGGTTGTTGAAACATATAAAATGGTTGTTGAAATTCGAATTCTAAATATATTTTTAATTTCTTAAATTCTACTGCAATTTAAAAGAGTCGCAATTAATCTTAGATAATTATAGCAAAATAATAATAATAATTATCTGACAATATTGTAAGCTATTACCTTCAAGAAAAATCGTTTGTAGAAATTGAAAGCAATTATTTGGTGGCTAACGATAAAACAAGTTTCATTTTGCTAAAGAAACAAAAAAAAAAATGAAATTGATTCTCATTTAATAATTACTGGAGTCTAATTACTGGATATATTGATTTCCGTTTGTAAGTGAATAAAACAATGTGCTTGTAATTATTTCCGTCTACTAGGCACCTTGAATAACGTAAATTATAAGAGATCGCATTTTTCAGTGAGAAATTCTGAACTATTTTTAAAAAATAAAATAAGACGAGTTACATTCATTTGCTAATTTCTTTATGTTTCAAATAATTGTAGATTTTCATTGTAAATGTCTATCTAACAAAATGCACTTGGAAATTCAAATTATTTTCATTGGGTGACTCTAATCGAGTTTCTCTCTTCAACTAGCACTTTGGGAACTTTTTAAGGATAGTGTTTGTGAATTAAAAATTTCTTCCAATAAATGAAGCATGACTTTTGTAGAATGGATTAGAATTGTAATTATTAGAATAGAGGAAATTCAAATGTGAGCAGAGAAGCGGTGGTTGGTAGTTCCGTGAGTGATAAAGATAGCGACCTTAAGTTATCAAGAGAAGCATCTATACCAGTCCCGTGTTGAGAAAGAATTTTTAAGAGTAAATCCAAATAGGATCTACAAAGGGTCAAGCTTTCAAACCCTCGTTTACAAATCTTCAAAGGACTTGAGCCCAATCTATTCCATAAGACAAACAACGTTATATCAGACTGGTATAGAAACTATTTTCGCAAATAAAGTTGGTTAATGAATTAGCTATTGATTATTAGTAGATCTAAATAAAATAACTTGGTTATCCTGACTGTACGACTATCTATTTCTATGACTGTATTTATTAGGGACTCTTATATATTGAGAACTGAAGAAGAAAGAAGTAATATTGCGGCGTTATACTTCTGATACAGCATTTAACATAAGTAACATTATTCTTATTAATAATATAATAGCTAGTATGCCTATTATTCGCACGAGTGAATGGAAAAATATAGCAATCTAGCTAAAAGCAGAAAAAATTTTCTTAATAAAGATCAGTTTTTAAATAATGACTTGAATAATTTAAGGTGAGCCACAAATTAGCTTTCAAGGAAAAAAGGATTTAGTAAATGAACTAGCAAAGTCAAATACATAAATTAAAATCCAATGGAGGGGACCACAAAATGACCATTGAAGCATCAACAAATTGGTTTTACGAAGAACAACAGCTCTATTGAGAAAAAGAATTAAAAAAATTATTTAAGCGTATAGTGATAATAAAACCAATGCTAAGTAATAATAAATACTTAATTAATTCGATATTTTAGGTAGCCTTAAGTGGAAATACAAATAATAACATTAACTAAAAATTTTTAAGAAATTCCTGTTTTCTGCACGGGTGAGTTGAAAAATATAACAATCGAAATGAAATTATTTAAAAAAAATTAATTAAATCAAAATTTCTAAGTAACATTTGAGTAGTTTCAAGGGAATCGCAAATTTAATTCCAAAGAAATAATGATTTAGTAAATTAATTAGTGAAGTCAAACGTATAAATTTAAATCCAATGGTTCAAAGTTCGCAATTCATTAATTGAAATTCATTTTAGTTTTAATAATCTTTTTAAAAAAGTTATAATTTATAAAGTTACAAGCAATGGTATGTATTTATGAAATATGATAATTATGAAAATTGCATCGATCCGAACAGAAATTATTTCATACTGTTTATAGAAATGCTTAAAAGATGAGCCTTTAAGAATAAAAGAATTGAAAACTAAAATGTGTGTTGCAACTCAAAACATGAAAAATAACATTTATAATGAATGTCCTAAAAATCAATAGTTATTACTTAGTCGACTCTAACGCAATTAACATTAAGTTATTCACGGGTAAAACAAGGATTAAATTTTTATCCTAATAAAAGCCTGGGTGAAGTGAGTGAAAACTTCATCAAATCAAACTTTCCTCTTGCGTCTGGATCAGGCAGTTTAAACTGAAAGAGAAATAAGGTTTATAAATTATTTTAAACAGTGAAATAGGCTTAAATAATAAATACATATCAGACAGAAATCAAATCATAAAAATATGTTAAATATATTTTAGGCAGAAATCAACAGCTAAATTATAAAAACAATATAATTAAATATAATGCTATAACAGTCTAAAAATTTATAATAAATAAACTAGCAGAAATTAAGAAATAAGCATAAAAAGATATAGTGTTATCATTACATAAAGATTGCAATTGTTCTATGCAATGCTTGGCGACGAACAGATTTCTCCATCAAGCGGTTTCTTTTCTTTGCAATGCATTAAATAGAATTTGTTTCAATTTAATTTATTATATTACAAGATCTCTTATAAATGCCTCTTTGTTGGCTAATAATGGCAAATCAATATTACAGTTATTTGACCCCCAAACATTCCAAGAAGGAATCTAAATTATAAAGAACTAGTTCGAAAATCTGGAGGCAAAAAAACATATGCCTCGAGATTTCAGAGTTTTTGTTTTTTTTTGATAAGTAGTCTTTAAATTTCTGTAATTTTTTTTTCTGAGCTTGCTGTGATTTAAGCTGATTTTTGAGTGAATGCTTTGGCTCGTTGTGATAGTTTTGCTTCACAACCTGAAAAAAAAACATCAGTCGATATGTAAATTAATACTTAATTTTTATATTTACTTTATTTCGATCCAATCTAAAAATGTAGGAGAAATTTGTTATGATATATTTAAGAAATTAATTTCATAGCTAGTAAAAACAGGCATAAAACACATAATCTCATTAAAAACTTTTTCATGGCATATTTTCGAAAATAAAGGTCATAACTTATGAAAGTAAGCATCAAACATATACGCAAAAACTAGTACGATAAAATTTTGAAGAGTGGTTGGCTACGACATTTTGACAAAAACAATAGTGGCTAATGAAGTTCCTTCAGTCAAAGGATAATCAAAATTAATAGAGAGGATCGATAACGATTCTTTTATACTAGAAAAGATCATAGAAATGGTTCGTGAAACCCATTCGGGAATTCGTATTTTTTCCATCATTCATGGGTTGAATTCTGATTCCACGAAAGTCCTGCCGTGTAACGAGGCTGATGTATGTTAAATCTATCGAAATTTTAAATAATACAATTGGCCTGATGAGGAAGTTTGGGGAAAGAAGTGAATTCTCAGGTGTCATCCTCTTCCCTTGACTGAAGCTCAAAATTATGAAGTCGGTCGAGAAGCCAATTTTATAAATATTTAGGTATTCTGATTGACTGCCGGCTCTCCTGGAGCTACCACATTAACTATTTTAAAGGGGAAAAATTATAATCTCTCATTAAATTTTTATAGGGTTTCCTTCAATGATTTCAATTCCAAAAATTATAAGCTATGGTACTTATCTGTTATAGAACCTATTATTGTCTATGATGCAAGGGGTTTGGTGATCTAAACTCCTCTCAAATTACTAAGTTAAACTCCGTTAAGAGAATTTATCTTATAAAAATTACCAAGGCCTATAGAACGTCTCCAATTGCTGTTTTGAAGGGGATTGCCTGGGTTCCCCCTATTCATCTTACCCCAAAATTTCATTTTCTTAAATATCAAGTTTGGAAGCAGCATAATTCTAACTTTTTTTCATCTGTTTAATAATATCCCATTAGACTCAAATACTTCGCTGAGAGCTGTTCATCCTGAAAAACAAATTCTTTTTCTTAACAAATTTTCGGGATCCTCCGAGTGGGAGATTTACACCGACGGATCAAGGATCGGTCGGAAATTAGGTTCAGCGTGTTTGTTTTCCACCAGGATGTCCTAAATAGGGTCTACATGCTTAAAACGAATTCTTAAAATTCAGTTTTCCAGGCCGAGCTTTCGATAATCGGATTTGTCGTTTTGTGGGCCGTCTCTCATAACTACAAAGCTTCTATTTATTCCGATAATTTATCATCAATATTGCAACTGCAGAGTACCAGATTTAAATCAGCTTTAATTAATACCATTAAAGAAAAATTAGCAACTTATTCTGATTCTTACAACTAACATTGTGTTCGGGCCCACGTCGGAGATTATTATAACGAAACTGTAGATTCATTTGCAAAACTTGCTGTCAGTGATGGTGAGAGAATGAATATCCCTCCCCCCTAGTCTCCCATTGTTAAGATTTTAAAATATTAGCTCCTTTTTGAGTTGGAGCTCTGGTGGTCCATTTGTAATACCGGTATTTGGGTCCAATCCAAGATCAAATTTGAAATTTTTATTCAAATTCAGGTTTCATTATTCGCTTCTTAACTAAATGGTCATGGTCCTTTCTTTTGTTATTTAAATCATTTTAATTTGAAAAATACAAATTTATGTTCCTGTGACTCTGTTGGTGATACTAACCACTACGTCTTCTTTTGCGCTTTTATCTAAAAGTTTCATTTAAATTGTCCTATTGTTGAAGCAAAACCTATTTGGCTGAAGTTCGTGCGTGAATATTCTAGTTTGTGTTTTAGCTTAAATCCTGTATTCTTATGGCTCATAAGATTACTCTACAAATTCCATAAATTTTTCAATTCTTCATTTCATTTCAATATTCCTTTTTGTAAGCATACCTTGAACTAACAATGTGACTGACCGTCTTCGGATGGTCAGTCTGTGGGTGAATGTCATATTATCATCATCCGCTGTTGGCAAGAAGTCACGACGTCAGTGGAATACAGATTGGTATGCATTCAAAAAGGAAAAAAAGAAAAATAAAAAATGGCAAGTATAAGAACTATGACGTCACACTCTGTAAACGCATAGTAAGCTTTTATTTACTTTCAATTTCGAAATTTTGTAATGCCTTGTGTTCTTTGTTCCAATATGTACTGTTTATTGTAAAAAATTCAGTTTGCCAATAAATGCTGAGTGTGTGGGTGTGGGTGGGGTATCCCCCAGGAGGTGGGTTTGTAGCTCTAAGCCCTTTGGATGAGCTCGGTCCCTTTGGGCATTCTGCTAATAGCCCTTGTGTTGCTGCTAAGTGCGATGCTACTAAACATTCAACTGTGCATGTGCACTGAAGGAAAAATCCACTTTAAATATAAGTTTTAAAAATATCTAAGAAGAATTTCGGGAAAAAAAGGACTTCGAGGTGTATACTATATGTATCCGTAGATTCTTTGTCCCATATTTCATGCTCCCATGTTATGTAACCTTTCCCTACGCCGAGGACAAAATATGAATTCTTCCTTTCATTAACATAGATTTATAATTTAAAATTACACATTCAAAAAAAAGTTTAATTCATATTTTCCTATTAAAATACTTCGCACATTATTTTTATTTATTTTTAATAATTTCTTTTATATTATATTTTCTTAATTTAATTTTTTTATGTAACATTATTCAATATCTTGAAATTTTTTAAAAATAAAACGTTATTTGATTTTAATTTGTATTTACTATTTTATGCTGATAATTTTAATAAATTGTAATTACGAATAAGGATTTTTTTAATATAGCTCTTTTATAGAGCTGATATTTATAAATTTTAGGCATAAAATTTTAATTTATTTGACATTAACCAATTTTTCAAGTAATACCAAAACTGGACTTAGAACCTTTTCAAAGAGTTTTGTGGAAATTTGGAAAATGAGATTCCAAATCAAATGTTACCACAACCTTTTGGATGACATTTAAATTATGAAAATTACGTCATCAGAATAATCCACAATATAGCTACAATACAACACTAATTGAAATGAAACTTTCATCTTCCGTTTATCCACCATTGTGAATTCGTCTGTATATTTTAATGGAATGAAGTTACGAATGACCTTCTCAGATCTGGATTATTACATTTATTGAAATAGAATAAACTGGATCTGAAATAATTTTTAAATAGGGAAGTTTTCTACTCGTTTATTTTTTCTTCTTGTTCAAGAAAGTATGGTTAAATAATTTTTTTAAAAAAAAAATCTGAAAATTCAGACGAATCATTGTAATAGAACATAAAATACTTTCATAATTAGAAGGAAAAAAATAAAAATAAACATCCTATCTTTTCATTCTTTTAAAAATATTTCATTACATTCCAGTAAATATATTTATATTGATCTGAAAATGTAATTAGAACTTCATAGGAATAACACATTACTTTTTCACTTATTCAAAATGTCTTACATAAGCGCACGAGAGCCTTAACAAAACACAAACTGTTTATACATTTAATAAGTTCGTAATAGTAATATATTGCTTTTGTATCCTTTGTTAATTAAAAATCATTGAAGAAATAGGAAACTTTGAAGTAAATTATAAAGTTACTAATAAAATATGTTTTACAAAAAATCCCCTAAAAGATTTTAATACATATTAAACTCTAATGGAGCAAGAATTCTGCACACAACCTCTGTATATAAAACTACTTAAAAATTTTTCTGGAAAGACTTTTTAACCATACACAATCAAAAGATATGCGAGCATTCAGCTTCAAAAAATACTTTGAAACGTTTCTTTATTTCTGCATTGCCTTTTGATATTTCATCCCGTTTTCAATAAATCATCTGGACACACAAAAGTTTTTTTTTCATCCCGAAATTATTTTATTCTATTGCTCTGTGATAGTTATTATTGGTCTATATCGGTTTTTGATGAAATGAATTTCTTCCTTTAAAGGATTTAGAGAAGATCTATTGAAGTCTTGGGTGGGATTTCTGATAAGGAACTTTATTGATTACTCTGACTTCTCTTAATCTCATGTATGTGAGTTCAAGAGTTTTTATAATAGAAAGGGAAAATAAAATTCCAGATACTGCGCTTCTAGAATTTTTTGACTTTGTTGGGATTTCGAGTCATTATTATGTGGGCAAATTTACATGTTGATGGCATCTAGATTTATAAATCCTACTTTTCAATAAGCGAAGTGAATGTACTTTATGAATTTTATAAATTTAATAATGAATAAAACAATTTTATAAATTAACTTATTGAATAAATTAACTTCACTGAATTTTATAATTAACTCACTCTGTCGATAATATTTTACTAAGAAATCCTTGAATTGAGTAAGTTCAAATTTTATTTGAATTGATAAAATTTGAATAATTTCCAGTTAAATTATTTGATACACACATACATTCACTTATTACTTAATCTAGATCATATGAGTTTCTTAAAATATATTACAGAGAAAGCAAATACATATGTTGTAAGAAAATCATACTTGTTAATATAATTTGACACTTTAAGAATAAAATATATAAATAAGTAATTAAGTTTATTTCCTTTATGTTTCATATGGAAATATGTATATAGTTTAGAATCTTCAATTTTTTTTAAAAAAAATTTATAACAATAACATTTGAAATAATGTTTCTAAATGCAATTACTTTAATAAAAATATTTTATCGTATATATTGCTAAAAATGATATGCACGTAATATTATAATTTTCATTGTGAAAAGTAAAAAAAAGAACATTTTAAACATTTATTATGTGGTAATTTAAAATTTAAAACTTACCCTTCTTTCGAATTACGAATATAAATATTCCTTTTAATTATTCCATAAATTTCATTGGTGAAGAATATATATCTCTCGAATTTTATATTGCAATATTTTATACAGTCTGACAGGTTTTTTAAATTGTTTCATTTTCAATAGAAACTTGAAAATCAAAAATTTATAAAATGTCATATTTTACTTATTATAGCTACATTTATAACTTTTCTAGGATTAGAATAAAAAAAATAATTTTAACTTTCTATTCCTTATTTTTTTTAAATATTTCCATATTTATATTTCAACATTCTTTCTTTCATGAACTAAGACTTTTATTAGTTTCTTTAGGATAGGCAAGTAAAAAATATATCATTTTATCTGAACGAAAATTAAATTTACCTTAGAAGCAGATATTGAAAGATAGAAAAACATTTTATCTTTCATTATTTTCGAGTTCTGATACGAAAGTCCAATCATTATCATACGAGAGAAAGAATAAGATTTTATACTTTCAATAAAAATTATTCTGGATTTTCTGACTTTTCCTTTTCATGCTTATTTTTAATCAACTGAATTGTATTATAATTTATTTAATCTATTTATCATTGCATTTGTAATTTTGTGTGATTATAACGATACATTTACGTTATTTTTTAAATGAAAAAGATTAATTATTCTTTTTAAAGGGAAAGCTAAATTGGCATAAAGTGTGTTTTCTTTTAGTTGCATTCTTTCTCAAGATTTTATTATTTGCACTTCGGATTAATAATATATTTTTACGATGCAGGTTTCGATATTTTAATAAATGAATTGTAAGTATTTTGTTGCACAAAATTTGATTATCTTCCTGACTTTTTCAAATTGCAAAAATTTAAAATCTCTTTTTGTAGTTAAAAGTAATTGTAAAATGCTATGAAATCATAGGATATTATTAATCAATTAATCTGTATAAAATTTTTCAGATCTCCTGAATAAATAATCTGCCATAAAAGCTAGAAGATCTCTAAAATGTTGACACGATCCACTGTAATGGTGATATTTTTCAAATATCGATTGAATATTTTCAAAATCAAAATAAAATGTTTTTTTTTTAAAGTTCAATGCAAAGTTTTGCAAAGAACCAATTTAGCCAACCAAGGTGTGCTGTTTTACAGTAATTATTAAATTACTCAATTAAATTTAAGAATTAAAGTAAATGATGAAATATGAAGAAATGGGCAATAGTAAACTTTTCCGATATTAAAATTAAGGGAAACGATAAATTATTAAATTGAATATAATTGAGCTAAATGTAATTAAAATTGAAGCAAACGATTAAAAAATTGAAAAGTGATCTGGTATGCCAAAAGTGATCCACCTAAAACAATAGCCTCTTAGATGGCTTAAAAATAGCTCCTTAGATGGCCTCACAGCTGTCTTAAAATTCTGCTTAATGTTATTTATTTTAAGTCATGTATCTTGTTTCCAGGTTAAGTGTGATTTAAGGTAATACATAAATCGATAAGTAAATAAAATACTTAATTTTCATATTTGTTTCACTTCATTCCAATAAAAAATCCAGGAAGAATTTATTATGACGTATTTTTGAAAATTAAGTTCATTACTGGTGATATCAGGCATAAAAAATATACACAAAAAGATGATAAATTTTTCAAAAGTGGTCAGGTATGACATTTTTGGGTTAACTAAAACAATAGCCCCTTGGGTGGATAAAAATATTCGTGTTGTCATTTCCTGTATCATTCCGAAGGAAGGAAGGGAGTGATCTTTCCTCTCTCTCCCATAGGATTCGTTTTTCATAGCAAATACGGGTGACGCGCCCTCCCTATTTTCAACTCTCCTATTTAGGAAATACGTGGTTAACGTATTGTGAAAAGGTTTTTGGCAATCGTTCAAGTACGCAAACAATTACCACCTCCATATCAAAAGCTGAAATAAACTAAAGCAATTTTACTGGTAAATTTTTACGTACTATTTTTAAAAATTTTACAGTTTATTCATTGGGTCAAATTAGATTCTATTTTTCTATCTCTACCTGTTGCTTGATTTTTAATATGTTTGCAACGTATTAAATTTTTTTTCTCGTTCGTCAAAGAGTAGTTTAGGTGACAGAAGCAGAGGGGCAAGTAAAGCTGGGAGAAAAAGCTGAAAATAAAAAATTTGTGTTTGTTTTCTTTCATGATAAATTTTTCATCAAAATATCAACACGACCGCAAAATATTTTGTAAAATATCAACACTTTCTTTAAATTTCAAAGTAATTTAAAGGACGAGATTAAATACCAAATTAGAATCGTTAAAAAAGAAATATCATTATCAAAATGTATTTTTCTAAAAAATAGCCATAAATTTTTACATTGAAACTCGCAGATAAAATCGAATATTCAAATTTCAATATATTTGCATGCAAGATCTATTAAATACATGCATAAGTGTTCATCATTTTAGATAAACAAAACGAGATTTCTGAAATGAAATGTAATAATTTCTAGAACAAGTTAGGTATATACAAAGACGTCACAATTGACGTAACGAGGATGTGTTCAAAGGAAAATGTTTTAATGATTAGGCGAACTCCAAATATAGGGAAATCTAAGTTAAAAAAGTTTTTTTTTCATCTCGAAATTGGCATTTTTATTATAAAACTCTGTCCTTCCTCTTTTTATAATGTTTTGATAACAATGATAATATTTCTCCATTTCCATACGATTAGTAAGGTATTCATAAATGAATATTATATATATACAAAGTATCCGCTTCAAGCCTATCTAATACTTTTGAATGAGAGAGAAAAGCAATTAGATTCAGTGCACACACTTTGATGAGATCAGAAGCGGCTACGGCCTTCATGTCTAAAGCAAAAGAGAGCAAATTTTACCTTGCTTCGAATTTATATAGAAGATTTTCCTTAGATCATGTGGTATTGGATAAAGGAATTCTCTGGGACTTATGACGAAGACCTAAGGTCTAGCAGGAATTATCCCGAAGGCCTCGAAGTGTGGGATTAGCTGTCTTTGCAGATTTTAATAGCACATTGCATAAATTATAAGCTAAATTAGAATTGTATCAGGAAATAAGAATGAACTCTGTACGGTGTGTTAAGTAATAAGAAAAACTAGGAAATTAAATTATTTTTAAGTGAAATCATTACACACACGCACACACACACAAGTGTGTATACAGAGAGAGAGAGAGAGAAAGTTTTCAGAGATTATTTTTTGGATATTTAAACAAAATTATTATTTCTAAAAATATTTCTTACTCATCTCCACTAAAGCTGACTGAAATTTAATTTTCTTCATGTCAACCATCCTGAATTGAAAATATCTGTATGATCTGTTGTATCCATTATAATATCGAGGGTATCGCGGTAGTTCAATGTAGAATTGTTGTTGTTGTCAAATTTGTTTACATAAAATATAATAACGGTACGGAATAATTTGGGATCATTTTTTGCAATTCCGTAGAAACATTTTATACAGTTTTTAGAAAATTTTTAGGGTACTGATTTTGGATCTTTGTTATGGTTGGTTGTTTTTACTTTTTTTTTCTTTTTAAGTGAATAGAAAAATACACTCTATAACAAAAAAAAATGATGCATCAGGAAGGAGTTGCCCGATTGGAACGAAACTACGTATTCAAAGATAATGAGACAAAACATGCAAATGATTAAGATGTGATGCCAAATGAGTGAGAGAGAAATCCTCCAGAGCATCGGAGCTGCGCATTCAGCAACTGCAAATAAGGAGCAATTCTCAATCGGATGGTCAAAATTTAAGTTGCATTTCGACTGCGGATATCTTACGTCGGCTGTAATAATGCCTCGCCAAAAGATTCATGCACATTACGTATAAATGTCAGAGTTTGAAAGAAGTCTTGCTATAGGATTGAAAGAAGGTGGTTGGACGAATCGAACAATCGCTCTACATCTGGGTCGAAGCGATGCCGTGATTAGACGATGCTGGCAAGAGTGGATCAATAACGGCTGATATCAGCATCAAAATGTCAGTACGCTGAAGACGCAACAGAACGGGAAGACAGAGCGATTATCAGAGCAGCTGTTACAGCATCGGATTCGTCGTTATCAACTATCCATCGTGTGATCTGCACTCATGTATCCAACATGCCCCTCTACAGACGACTGAGATGGCAGAATTTACGCTCGCGCCGACCGTTACGCAGCTTACCTCTCACTCCTGTACACCGTCAAGTCTGATTACAGTGTTGTCGAGCTGGATAATCTTGGAACTGCGCTGACTGGGGACGTATAGTCTTTAGTGACGAGTCACGTTTCCAAATGTTTCCTGACGACAACCGCAGAAGTATCTGGAGACGTCCAGGGATCCTGTCCTCACTATTGCACACCACACAGGTCCACAACAGGGCGTTATGGTCTCGGGGGCCATCTCCTTTGATAGACATACCCCTTTGGTAGTCATTTCTTGCACATTGTCAGCACAAAGGTACGTAGACGACATTCTACGACCGGTTGTGTTGCCATTCCTTTTATGACACGAAAGACGTACTTTTCAACAAGATAATGCCAGACCACAAACGGCATGTGTTGCTATGAATTGTCTGCAAGCTTTCCCTACACTTCCTTGTCCAGCTAGGTCGCCTGATATCTCTCATGCACATTTAGGATGTTATGAGAAGGCTATTCCAACGATCCCAGAATGTTGACGATTTAGCTCAACAGCTGGAGACAATTTGGCACGAAATTTTGCAGGACATCGTCTGGGAAGTTTAACTTTGTATGCCACGCAGGGTGACAATTTACATCCAGGCCACAGGTGAACTAACGCTTTATTAGAATTATCCTGAAATATTTCAATTTCGAGGAAAACCTTTTTTTGAGGGGGGCACATGTCCTGACGCTTTGCCCCCCCCCTCGGGTACTCCACTGTAGAATTACCAAAAGAGAGAATCAGAGAGCATCGTAAAGTCCACTTTTTAGAAGGATACTTTCGAATAACTGTCCGTTTATTATTCATTGTCTATTTTATAAATGAAATTAATGAACGGCTGCTGAAACACAAAACGCTTCTAGAAAATTTCATGTGCTTTCTTCCAGATGGTACCTATTCTCAAAGGAATTCAAAACAGCACTAACAGATGCAACGTTTAGTACAAAAATAACAGGAGGATGTCCATTACAGTGAACTTGAAGCATTGGAGGAGTTTGAACTGTGGTACAGATGAGTAGGCAGTTTGGAAAAATCAATCCAAATTTCCTGAGTTAGCTCAGCACGTGTGTAATGCTGAACAATTTCCAACAGTAAGAAAACTTCAATATCTACAGCTTTCTTACAAATAACTTTCTTATATCTACAGCTTTAAATAAAGGAACTTTTTTCTTCTCTTCAATTACTAAAGTCCTACCTGATGAACAGAATGAGCCAAGATCAAGCAAGTGCACATGTCATGTTATACATACGTTGTGATATTTCTGTCCCGAAGATATTTTGACACTTTTTAGCAAGAAGAAAAGACAACTGAAAATTAGTTTGTAGGTGTATCAAATTCTTTTAAGTTAAAATTGGATCTTTTATGCATTCATTTCTGTAAAAATATATTTAACTTTCATACCTCCTTTCCAGAAAAAAAAATTAATATTCGAAATTCCGCACTTTTCACCTTGAAAATAAGCTATAAAATTTGACATTAATTTTTAAATATGAATTAAAGTACCGCCAAACTACCACCCCCTTCCATGAAAAATTTCTCGCTACACCCCTGATCTTATCTTATGAACTTATTTAAGTAATAAATTCAACGTATGTGAAAGAATTATAGAAATATAAAATTTCCTATAAACATACATCCATTACGAGGAATTCAAGCCCAAAAGAAACTGTACTACGATTTTTCAAATTTAAAAAATACGCACAAAAATAAAAAAGCCGAAAAAATTTTAAATTTTTTTTTAAAATTATCATTTGAATTTTAGTATTGTTTCACAAATGAGTTTGCAACAAAATAGTATTTCTATTGTAAGTAATTCAGGATTGTGACAGAGTGTGAATATAATGTGCATTTTAGTACTCTATTCATGAAAACCTCAGTAAACAAATAAATTAAGGTAAAGTTTAAAAAGGTATTTTTTTTTTCGAAAAAAGTAACAAGAATCCTAGACACACATAAAATATATTTTGAAAAAAAAAAGCAATTTTTACAGCTATATTCCCCTCCCCCCCCCCCCAATTCACCCTCAAATATATGAAAAGTTCCTGTCTGTAGAAGTATATTTCTTTTCAATTTCGTGTATCCGACAACAACTCTGAAAACATCATTTTTTAAACGTCCATTCGAAAATATTTCACATTCAACTGAGGCAGCACAAACTGACCATGAAGTATGATTGGATAAAAAAAAAAAAATATTTATTTTCTTTTGTTCACGGTAGTTTCAATCAGATATTTTGAAACGATAAGCTAGGTTTTTTTTTTTTATAATGGCAGCATTTAAGGTGGTAATCACGTTTTTCTTAATAATCTGAGTTACAGATTAAGATCAATTAGTTCTACTAATATATATATATACCGGGTGGCCATAATTAAACGACCCTACTTCAAAATTGTATACAGACGAAACTATCGTTCAGAAAGTTGTAAAATTCTATGTACGACAGAAGGAAGGGATGGGAATTCGTTTGAGCGAATAAAAGAAATTAATTCAAAATTTCAGCACTAGAGAGCGCTTTTGAATGAAGGCCACATTTATTACCGGTTTTCTATTTGTATTTTATCGCTTTTTTTATCCACAGGACACGGTAACACAATAACTGATACTCATTAAAAAACACAACCTCTAAAATGAACTGCAAACTTTAATTAAACTTCGATAACTAATTTTCAAAGGATTTACACGAAGGAAGACGAAAATATGCAAATTTTTTCCACGTCACATTGCAACTGTTATAAAAGCTATAAACTTTCACGGGAGATTAGTTTATTTTCTGTGTACTGGTATTGCTGATCAGAACGTCATTACGTTTACCAGATCGAGCGTTGTTAGTAAAGTTATTCTATCAAAACGATAATTCCGCAATAGTTGCTCTACGGAAATTTCGGACGTTAAATGTTCGTTCTGGAAGAGGAAGAAAACCTGTTTCTGCGGAAGCAATAGAGAAAGTTGCACTTCAGGTGGAAGAGGACAAAGCATCCAACGGGCAGGCTAGTACAAGTGTTCGCCGTGTAGCAGAAGCATTGGATATGCCTCGTTCAACTGTCCAGAAGATCATGCGAAACATTCTCCGTTACTATATCCATATAAGCTTCAAATTGTGCAGGAATTGCTTCCACATGATTTCGAGACTCGACATCTGTTCTCACTGCAGTTTCTTGCTCGTTTGGAGGATGATCCAGAATGGCCTTGGAATATTCTCTGGACAGACGAAGCACACTTTCATTTCGACGGTTCGGTGAATACTCACAACTGCCGAATTTGGGAAACAGACAATCCGCATTCCACCTTACACTCACCAAAAGTAACGGTGTGGTGTGGGTTTTCCTCATCTTTTATTCTTGGCCCGTATTTATTCAAGGAATTAGGTGCTGGAGGTCCAGTAACATGTTCTATCACTGGACAGCGATATGCATCGTTATTACGGAATAAAATTATTCCGGATCTGCAAGCACGTCAATGCCTTTCACGCATAATTTTTATGCAAGATGGAGCTCCTCCACACATTACACGTTGTGTTAAGGACGTTCTCAAACATCACTTCTCAGAAGAGCGTGTGATCAGCCGCCAATTTCTGTGGCCTCCCCGATCGCCTGACCTCAGTCCATGCGATTTTTTGCTTTGGGGCCATTTAAAACAGCTGGTAAGTTGTGATCAACCAAGAACTTTACCTGATCTCAAAGACAGCATTTCACGACATGTTCTTAACATTTCCCAGAACAAACTGCGGCCAACGGTGGAACATGCTATCTTATGATTTCAAATAGTAGCTGAAAAGGATGGTCGTCATGTTGAGCATTTATTGTTGTAACAAAATTTGTAAACTGTTATAAATGTATGCTAAGTATTAATGTATGCCAAATATGATCTCCATTAAAAACGCCCTCTAGAGGAGAAATTTTGAACTAATTATTTTATTCGCTCAAACAAATTCCCATCCCTTCTTTATGTCGTACACAGAATTTTACAACTTTCTGAACAATAGTTTCGTCTGTACACGATTTTGAAATAGGGTCGTTTAATTATGGACACCCGGTATGTAAGTATATATATATATATATATATATATATATATATATGTGTGTGTGTGTCTGTGTATGTATGTATATATATGACATGTGTGACGAGATTAAAAAATAATTTATAATTTAGGCGCATCTCTCACTGAAATAAATATATCCATGGAAACAAAAAAAAAAAAAAAAATGCTGTGCCGAGGGATGAAGCTGTTGAGCTCCTAAAGTTATGAACGTCGATTTTTAACCTGTGTGTGCCTCGAAATAATTAAAAATTATAAATATATTTATTTCAGAAATGTATTAAAAGCACAATAAGCGTGCAGTCAAAAATCCAAATCATTATTGATCAAATTCAAACCAATAATCCAAAATTGAATGTACTTGTTTTTATCACTGTTTTCATAAATATTGGCTAATTTATTAAGTAAAAGGGAGATGTAATATTACACGCGCGTACCTAAAAGCACACTTTTGCAATAAAGGAATGAAACATCTTTGATAGTGTTCTTATCCTGAGTAAAAATAACTGTTGCAAAAAAATTTGTTGCGTGTATATATAGAATAAATTTTCAATAATTTCTATAGAGATCAAATAGTTGAATGCATTAAAGGGGTTAGTCGTATCTGATAAGTCGAGTTGTAGATATTTTTTCAACATCTGCCGTGGAAAGTTACTGACAGTAATGTATGTTTTTTGACAGCATCTGATTGATTGCTTGTATATTAACCGTCGCACTTGGAAGCAACACGAGGGCTACTGGTGATAGACCTTGAAATTTCGAATCTCGGTCAAGCAATGCGGAGGGCTCCTGAGCTGGGCATTTACATCTCCAAACTTCCACACTACGCCATTGGTGAAATTTTATTTTGACCCTCGATAGATTTAACGTACATCAGCACCGTTTAAATGGTGTGTCTCGAGCTCATGATTCGACGGAAGCATCGCTGGCCGTGAACTCGCGACCCCGACCACTATGCTCACATGGCCACTTGGTATGCATCGGAGAAAAAAAGACATTGAAAGATTTGGGTAGTAGAATAACATTGCAAGTTTTTGAATAAGCCAGCTGAGCTATCATACGAATTGATACGTTTTTGATTCTCCAACTGCAATCTTTTAACATCCCTCCCTTCTCTTCCTGTTGTGAAAGTGAAATTTTCACTCCAACTCCATTTCATTCAAAGTCCTCTCACCGACCAAGTAAAATCCCTCTTTATAGCTCAGCAAATAAAACCACAAGCTTTCGTCACAAGTAATTGGTTACTCATTGATTTCCGAAGAAAAATATACAGCTCTGATCTCTATTTCTTTCCAGATTAACTTTAAATATTTAAAGCTAAAAAATTTTAATTTTTAAAATTTATTTTTTCTTTGTGTAACTTAATAAAAAACAACAAAAACAACTTAGATTCAAAATAAATAGCTGTGATGAGGAAGCACATTCCTAAATGATATAAAAACTCCGCAATTGAAACATCTTCATCGATTCTTTAAACCTATTTTCATGCTGACCCCGTTAAGAAAGTGCCTAATATAATAATTACAATAATAATAATAATAATAACAAAGTATTTTTGAAACCACATTAATATAATAAAACATAATAAAGTGGCTTATTCTACAAACTTTGTATTCACTTAAAAAAAAGTCGTACTTTTTGACCCAGTAGATCAAATGAAATCTTGGAATGAAGAACTTGGTAGTTCAGTTGTTCAGGTGACAAGATTCGAGTTTCTAGATGTTCAATTTTACTTGCAAGTTTCAGTCTTTACTCCGCCAAAAATCCGTTGTGAGGAATATTAGGGTTGTTGTACATTAAATGGAACTAGGCTCCAAAGTTAATCACGTTTGTAGAGTAGTTAGAATTATGAATGCGGAGATTGAGGTACTATTTCTCCTCACACCTGTCATCTTTGTCAATACACAGTAGTTCAAAATTAACAATATCTTTAGTCTCCGCATATCCTTAGAGATACATTAATTCAAAACAAAGCAATATCTGTCCCCTTAAATTGGTGTATGCGATCGTTTATTTCACACAGCGTCTTCAAAAAGTTTCAGGACTAATTGCGCACAGACCATATAGCCTAGAGAGAATGCACCTAATTTGATATCAAGCTTTTACCATAATTTCCTCTCAATATAATACTTTAAATGAGTGTGTATGTGTGTCCATAAATGTCTTCTGGAATGCCTCCACTTCAATACCATTAAATTCCGATGTCATCACGCCGTTTCAGTCTTCTCTATTGACTTATACCATTATACTCTTTCATCTTCAATTTCAAATTGGAAATAAAAAAAATTGCCCAAGTGGACAGATTTGGTAAGTACAGGGGACAGATGAACACAACACATATTCTGGCCAAAATATACTGTACAAGGATGGAAGTATGAGACGGTACATTGCAGTGCAAGAAGTGATATTTTTCATTATCCAACAAATTGGGCCTCATACATTGCATTCGTTTCAAAAGCCGATTTGAAATATCTTTGTTTAACGACCCGTAACAGAGGAAATTCTGTTGCACAAGCTCAAAATTTTTATCATTTCAACTCGAACATTGTCGATTTGATCTCTCATCGTCCTCGATAGAGTCTCTTCAACTTTAAATCTCGAAAACTAGGGAACGACACATAAAATCGTCAGCATACTTAGATTTAATTATTTTGAACGTTTCTGTGGCCGAAGTTTCAAATTTAAAACAAATTTTGATGTTCATTTTCTTTGTTCCATTTTTTTTAATGACAATGACGCATACACGCGTTTTACGCAAAGGAGTGTTGTCAAATCGGAACTAGTCTGATATGAGCGGATTCACTTGATATGTGTAACTAGCTGATATTTGTTGCTACATCATCCCATCGGTCTCGTAAAACTAGCGCCATTTGTTCCTTTTTACGAGGGGTATCATGGAACATTTGAATGTACTGGTATTAATATTATTTATCTCATTACTACATTTCTTAATCTCATTATTACTCTTATATCTAATCTTTAGTTCTCCTGTACTTAACATTAATTATAATTTCATTTCCAGAATTAATTCAGAGAAAATAATTCTTTAATAGAATACTTGGATGAAAGAGAATTATAAATCAATATGATACATCTATCTGCAATCACATGGGAAAAACCTGGAGATTCTATCTATTCAAATAATCAGGCTTAACAAACTAATAGAAATAGTAAGAGCAAGGCAAAGTGGGAAAGAAGAGATGTCTTGCAAGAGAATATTACAGATTAGGGATTTGGGGATATTGATTTTTCTTTGTAGGCAGAAAGACAGGATTTATTTGATTGACATTTAGTGCATTATCATTAAGTACTAGGAAAATTACCGATGCATTCATTACTGATAGGTAAAACAGTATCGATGATACAATTTTTCCGAATTATTTTGATATATATATGGAAAGAAAATAATGTATAAATGGAATAACCACCGCATAATAATATAAACTGGATATCCCGAATCACAAAAATAGTAAGCTGTCACATATCTGTAAAAGAAACTGATTACTAATGTAATGAAGATCATAAATATTTAACAATTATATCCTCTTCGTTGTAACTACGGTAGACTACGGCTCAAGATCGCGATTCCTGATTTCACTTCTGATGCACATATATCTGTCAAGACTCCAAATCCTAACATTAGGATGGTATGAAAGTTAGAAAAGTGCGCTTTTGGATCAGATGTCGTACTCATCAATTGATGGATGCTCAAAATTACGAGATCCGTCGCCAATAGCCCTCGTGCTGTTCATAAAAGGAGCGTTAATACATAATCAATCAAAATCTTCTTTTCGTTACCTAGAAAAATCTGCCTTTGTTTTCTTGATACATATCGCGATGTGGAATATAGAAAGCTATAAAATATTATACAATTTATTACTTCTTTGCAAATGCCGCGGTTGACCGCGGTAACCTAATGGTTATGGTCGCAGACTCACAGCCAGCATTTTCGTAGAGTCTTGGGTTTGAGCCCTGAAGCCACAAAAGACCCAACTTGTAGCAGAGCTCATGCACGTTAAATCTGTCGAGGTTCCAAATCGTGCCATAGGTATGGTGTGAAAGTTTGGAGAGGGAAGTGCCAGCTCAAATGTCGTTCTCGCCACTTGACCGAGATTCAAATTTCCGAGGTACTTTGCCAACAGCTTCTCAGTACGATGTTAATAAACAATCAATCACAATCGTAAATACCGCGATGGATTCTTATTTAAAATACATCAGACGACCTTCAGGTAAGACGAGGTATACATTTTGGTCAAAGTTTTATAGTTTTAGCATACATTTGTCTTATAAGACGACTCCGGAGCTAAAAAGCAGAAAAACTTAATTTAGATCAGAGATCATCATCTGGAAACATTTTTGTTTCTTGAATCTGTCATCACTCCCTATAGAAGACGAGGTAAATCAAAAACTCACATACACCTCCAACCAGTATATTGGCTGTTGTAACCAATTTATTAGACAAGTGGCCATGGTGACATGGCCACTTGTCTAATAAACTGGCGGCCGTTGTTGTTTCATCGAGTCGTGGCTTAGAATCCTGCTTCTTAAGAGCCGTCGTGTAACAGGGCTGATGCACGTTAAATCTGCTGAGGCTCCAAGTTCTCCCGTTGGCTTGGTGTGGAAGTTTATAAAAGGCCAATAGCCCTCGTGTTGTATCTAATTCCAACGTTTATAAACAACCAATCAATCTAATAAGTTTGTTTTATTACATCTGGAAGCACTGCCTGTAGAAGCACATGTCAAATCACGAACTAACATGTATCTCTAATAAGTATCTTTAACAAATCTGTGAGGAAGTACTTGAGAAGCTATTTGTCTTATATGACGTATGTGAGGATTATGCAGGATTTTAAGAAAATTGGTGAGTCATTTGTTATATTTTGTAATGATTTTAATATCTTTATATAAATTCCAGTCTAACCTTTTTTTTTTCTTTATTGGAGGGTCTTTATTGACATCAGGATTCGAACCCACGACTCGAAGAAAACTGTATCTGTTCTATAAGTCTACCCCGGATTATGGAGGCCTAAGTTTATGAATCAACTATTATCTTATCTGCGGAAATATACGGTAAATGAAGAATATAAAATTTGCATTTTTAAAAATAATAATGATAATCAATTTTACAGATTTATCTTCGATTTTTGAATTGAAATACTATTCTAATAATGAAAGTATAGATAATTCAGTGTCACGAATTATACTTTATTTCAGCTATGTAGATAGCATCAGGAAAAAGAAGATAATGCCTAATAAAATTCGACGAAGGTGCCTTTCCAGTGTTAGATTTCTTTACTCAGGTGTCTAGAGAAGATAAAAAAGCTAAGCGTGAAAAAGCTGTCAAGAGAATTTTAGATAGCATAATTAGTTGCTTTGCAGATAATTTCTTCCTCTGCGTGTTTCACGATAAATAATTGAAACTTAATAATACTGCGTAGGTTAGAATCTAAGTAAAACAAATTTTATTGTTCATTATTCACGAACGTTACTTATTTCCTTCAATTTACATCTTCGGGTTAAGTAAATATATTTCTCAAGCTCTGTAAATTATATTAATTTGATAGTTCATAATCCCATTAGTGAGGGAGTATCGTAAAGTTCTAATTATTATTAAGAAATAACCGATATATACGGAATAAAATTTATTCTACATATTAATTGTGTGGGTGTGTGATCCTTGTGTACATAATATTGTACATTATAGCCATTAATGTTGATTTGTTTCATTTCAGGTGGCCGTAGATTAAAGTAACCCGCTACATGAAGATGATATTCGTAGTGGGATTAAGGGTTGTTTTTTTTCCTGTTTTATTAACGTCACACTAGAAGCAGAACAAGCCATATTGGGGACGGACCTCATAATTCTGAGTCTCGGTCAAGTGACGAGGATGGTACCTGAGCTGGAACCTCCCTTTCCTAATTTCCTCATCACGCCAACGGAAGGACTTAAAGTCTCGACAGATTTCACATGCGTCACTTCCGGCTCAACGGCGGGTCTTTATTGACATCAGGATTCGAACCCACGACTCGACGAAAACAACGCCGGCCGCAATTTCTGAGTTTTCATCTTCTCTTCAAACTGCATAGTATGAAAGTTAGGAGAGGAAGTGCCAGCTCAGGTGTCTTCCTCGTCACTTGACCAAGGCTCAAAATTACGAGGACCGTTGCCAATAGCCCTCATGTTGTTTCTAGTGCGACGTTAATAAAAACTAAAGAAATAAAAAAAAAAACTCCTCTTCAAACTTTCCCACCACGTCATCCAAAACACCCCTTGTAAATGAATGGAATACATATTTTTTGAAAAACCCTTTTGGTGATTGAAACATATATTAGAAACATTTAACATATATTAGATATATGAAATTTATGTAATTTACTCTGAGTATGAATGCCTTGTAAATTAACTACTCATAATGACAATACCAAGGCATCAAACATATTTCACTAATTGGGTAATATAACAGCTTAATCCTTTCATTCAAGGTTCAATACATTCATAACAGAGGCTAATTAATGTCAGTGAATTACAGTAACAAAGGCTTTATCTGAGAATAAGTGAAAAGCCATTTTTGAAATTTTTAAGCTATAACGTTAAGCTGTTTGCTAACTTTCATTTAACTGAGATTACTGTCCGATTTTATTTATAAATTTCCAAGTCCTTTCCAATCAAATGAAACGTGATCTAGGCAAATTAGATGAAGTTTATAAATGTAAGGAATTGATTTGAGGATAGTAATATAAATGCGATATAGAATTTAAAGTAAAGGTGAATACTTGAACGAGAGTAGTTGGTTGATGCTTGTATGTTAAATTAAAATTTATTTTCAATAGATGATTCTCCTGTAACTAAATGCGATGAGAAGTTTTTCGTAGTTAGAATGAGTTACGTCAGTATCTCAATCGACAGAGGTGATCTGGTAAGTTAGAACTTTATTATTTAATTCTAAATTAAGATTCAGGCGCGTTTAGGAAGAATAAACGTTAATAGTGAGTGTTAACTATAATAATCATTAATAAAAAGATTTAGTTCGATTCCTTCTTCGTGCTTAGCAGTGGGTTCTATACATTCCTGTAGGTATTCTTCACCTACCCATCGTCTCACATATGCCACATCAAGTGTGATAAATGCCTAAAATATTAAAATAGCACTATGTAACTTTGTAAACCTGTTTTAAAATATATTTATACATAATATATTTATACATAGGACTCATTAGCGCTATTTTCAAATAATAATAATAATAATAATAATAATAATTAACACGTTCTTGAAATTTTGATTCCTTAGCCCATAAAATATCGGACAAATCCTCTTCTGTAAGATGTTGGTGTTTAAGAGCCCATACAAACAGTATCTTTCTCTAATTTATAGCCATGGATTAACTTCCTGGTTTTGCAACCTTTGAGACTAGCTTCGGCAAGGGATAGGATGGGCTTAATGAGCAGGTCTTAACCTAGGTTTTCTGCAAGTGGCTTCTGTGTCTTAAACTTATTGAAAAAATGACCCGGCTATTACCAATATTATAAACTGAATTTGCAAATAAGTTTAAATTCTTATCTAAAAGAAAATTCCAATTTTATCAAGTGATTTAATAATATACTATTAGCAAGTGGCATCCTTCATTTTGTTAAAACTTTTGTTTTAAAAAGGCGATCACAAATATAAGTATGAAAAAGAAAGAAAATGAGATAATATTTTGTAAACGCGCGCTTGACAAATCTACATTAGTCTTTGAATGAGATTAAAAATTTTGAGCAAATCAAGCAAAGTTTGCCGTTAGCGAAATTCCAACTGTTGTTAAAATTATCATAAAAAAACAAACAAACATAATAAACCATTTCATTGTAGAATCATTTTGTATATTTCATTCAAAATACACTTCCCATAGATATTCATGTCACTTTCAAAAAACTAACAAAAATTCCTTTGCTCTGTTACATAATCAATGAATATCTATTGGAATTACGTGATTGTGAAAGATTTGAATTGTATTTTATAACGAAAAATAGCTAAAATTCTTCTCACAACAGTAATGTACTGTGATGTGCTGATTAAATGTAATTACAGGAATGAAAAACGATTATGATACAAATAATGATTGACATACTCTAAAGAAATATAAATGCCCTTTAACTTTAAAAAACAATAGAAATGAAGGTCATGATTGCAAAAGCCTTATAACTATTAATAAGTTTCTAAATAATTATTCAATTATCTGTCAATATTACTGTAATTTAATTATTAAAAACATCTAAAAGTGAATAATACTTAATTAGAAAATAATTTTAGTGGCCTAGAATTTAATAATAGGATTACTGTTCTTTATACGAAAATAGGATAACGAATGAATAAAATTAAATTTTTTCAAATATTTATTACTTCAAAATTTAATAAAGACGCCATTTAATTTAGAACTGTCACAAATGGATATGATAGTTACATTACAAAAACAGGTAAATTACTGCAAAAAATATTACAAAATACTATTAATAAATTAATAAAACTGTTATCACTGAAAATAATCTTGATATTATTAAGAATATAAAAGACAAAGTCTTATTTGTTATTCACAGTTATGATTTTGAAGACCCCTTTAATTCGTTAGACACCGATGATCTAGTAAAAGTGCTAATATTTAGTTATTCATATTTAAATAATTAGTACCTTTACTATAGTATTAATTATTTATAACATGTATATTAATTATTTTATTACTGCTATAAGAATTATAATATTAATGAATTTATTTCTGATGATAAATTTAATCTTTAGTTAATATTATACTTAGAGAAAACTATATTTAAGCTATCAATAATTTTTTTTTAAAAAACGAAAGGTACTTTAGAAGTAGGATTTACAAGTAATAATTTAGCGAACATTTACTTACTTTATATTACGAACAAATTTATAAGGATAAAGATAATTATATATATATATATATATATATCAATGTATAGATTATCTACTTATTTCGAATAATAATAAGGCTTCTGAAGATGAACCTAAGTCATCTTTTATCGTACATATTTAAATATAAAGCAAAGCAATAATAAAATGTATTAAACAGAATATTTAGACAGGATATTCTGTTGAAAGTTCTAGAAAATAAAATTGTTAGTAAACATTTATAACAAGAGACAGCTTTAACTTTCCCACTGATAAAGTACATTTCTGGAGTAGCTGTTTACACATTTCTATTTTAAGAAATATTTTACTCAATTATATTATTAGAAATATTTACACAGTAAGTTGTTTTTTACTAAAAATAAAAAAAATAATTAATTTTTAACAAGTTGCGTTAATGAAAATAATCCTGTAACATTAAAAACATTTAAAAATGATTAAGATAAATTATATATATATATGACTTTTTATAAGAAGATCTTTTTTGCTTATTTCTTAAGAATATTTATATATTACTATAAAAAAATTTAATATATTTTTTTATAATTATTTTTCTTGGTCTGAAGATTTTTTTATTTAAGAATTATTTTCTGAATCAGTAGTATAAGTAAATTTAAATAAATGTTATTTTCGTTTCGTATAATCAATCAAATGTAGTTTGACGGTTAAATGCTTTTTCGATTAAAAAAAAGCATTGTCGCGCCATATTGAAAAAATGATTTGAGAACATCATTTGTGCTTATAGAGGTATAAGTTTTATAGCTGTTTTTAAGTTAAAATTATTTTATAATGTGTATAAAAATGTATAGATAACTTTTAGCGGATTGCATTAATTTACTTTGGTTTAAATGAATTAGTTTCTTTTGTTTATACTTTCCTTTCTTCTTTGGTTGCATTACTGTTTTGAATTAATATTTCTACTTATATTTTCCATTTATACCATTCCTTTATAATATAATTCACTGAATTGGGATGATTGGATCTGCAATTCTAGTATAAAAAGGCTAATCTCAGCCCCAAGCCTTACATAGTATAAAAATTTCTTTATATCCATTTGTGAATCGAATTTTAATTCTTTTCTATTGGGATATGCTTTGTAGATCTTATAAGGTTTTAATATTTTTAGTTTTGTTGCAATTTTTTAAATTATTAGATTTATTCTTTGATTTTTAATTTTTATCTGTAATTAATTATATCTTTACTTGTTTTGATGTATGTTTTGGATAAATTTGCTGCTTGCAAATACTATAGTGGGAGCATATCTGTGCTAATTAAAAGACGAATAAGTCTTGTATCAGAATAACAGATCTTTTGGAAATGTTGGATCGCTTCAAAAATACAGTAAGCTATTGGTGCTGAATATTTTTATTTGTTTTTCCGTGTAATAAACTGAAATTAGGAACTCTGTCCAATTGAATCAGAAAGCTGAGTTGTGGGTTTTATAGTTCCTTAGCAAGGTTAGTTCAGTTGTCGTCCACATCACTTGAGAGAAGCTCAAAATACCGAGGTTCAGTAACCTTGTGTTGCTTCGTATTGTGACGTTAATAAGCGTTAATCAATTTAAAAACTATAGTAATTTGTGCGAAACATTAAGTAATCCCTCATTTTATTTTCAATTCTTGGATTATGATTAAACATTTCTCGTCTTGAGAGTGTTTTCTCAATTAACCGGCCATTAAAACTGTTTTCGTCTATAGTTTAGGAATCCAAAATTAAACACTTTCCTGAAATACAAACTTGAACATTTTCTCAAAAAATTGCCGTCTCATTAACTAGACATTTTGATTTCATAACATGAAGAGAACGCCGTATTTTATAACTCCAGCATCTTCTGTTTATATAATATAAATGTTTTCTTCTTAGTTTCTTGTGTTTTAATTTCAAATGGCTTTTAATATTCTATGTTAAAGGGAAAAACGCGATTTTACATACCCACTAACTCTCAATTTTGAGAATAGATTATAATAAATAAGTATAAACTTGCGAATATGTGTGTATATATATTGGAGTATTGTTCCGTATGAAAAATTTTCCAATTTACGATTAATATTTTTTTTTTATCCCAGAGTGCTTCTTCTTAGTATTGTATTGTACGTCAGCAACAGCCCAAGAGAGTGTTATTCACTTTGACCTTACCAATTATAAGAAAGTATATTAGGGTTTGTGTTAGTTCTAGAGGCGATGCTGCCATCGTGCTATTTAATTTCAGCCGTTTTAAAATTTAAAACTTTATTATTTGATGTCTAACAAAATTAAAGAAAATTTCTTGGCAAGTTGAATAAAACTTGACTTCTGCATTTAACGACAAGTTTAATTCATCAGTGAAATTCCGAATGTAAACGAGAGCTGGTTATACACATAGAAGTAATTTTCTTGGAAAAAAAAACATCATCTCATATTTTCGCATTTTCAAAATTTAACAATAATCTATATATTCACGTCACACCTGCGAAGCTATTTATAGGAAAATGAAATATAGATATGCATAATTTGTAAAACAATTTCAAAAGTAAGCGTTTATTATTCAATTACATGAGAGCACTTTCAACTAATTAGTACCAAAAGGAGGGTGTTGAAAATTTTTGCGAAAATTCCCTAAAGAGGAGTTTCGAGAAGGAAACTCCCGATGAGATATTTAATGAAACACTCGATCCACTTGAAGCATTGCAAATTTCGTCAAAACACTTTTAAAAATTATCCTTTCCGTTATGCCAGAACTCCCTTAAGAATCAATACTTAAGATAATATGGTTGTGGTTTGAATATAGTATTTGAGCGCGTTAACATTCGACAACATTATTGAAGTTAATCCACTGGAAAGTGTAATTCGTAGCAAGCAATTAGTTTTGATTTTCTCTTAAAATAACTTTAATATAAATGTAGATGAAGACACTATAGTTGAAGGTGACGTGTCAACATTTATACCTGGAAATATCATTGAGGCCAGAATTTTATCTGCTTTTGTGAAATGCTAATTTTACATGATAGTGGGCCAAATTGAATATTTATGAAACATTTCTAAACTTTAAAGGTACAAAATGGTAAGGGGATATAAGTGTTATAACCTCAACGAATTTATATAAATATATGAGTCAAATTAGATCAGATTTTTGGTTGTTTTCAGAATTGATAAGTCTGAATATTGATTCCTAATTCTGATGATACGTTAGATGAAGGTGAATCAGATTTTTAAGGAATTTAATTTTAGTGTAAGATTATTATCAGGAGTTAGATATATCTAAATGCTAAAAGTTGTTTAATTAGGAGTAAGGCTTTTGTGTATTTGGTAAAATAATAATGAATAAAATGAACGGAGCTTAAATTTTTCTGCCAGAATATTTTTATCTGTGAATAATTTTATATACTGAAATAATGATTTTATTATGTTTATCTAGACTGTGATAACTTCTACACTAAAAAAAATACGAAAAAAAAAACAGCTACAAAATGCTTCGAATTTTGTGAATGAACTTCAATTGCGTATCTTTACTTATGATTTTTTTCCTACACATAAAGTAGGAGTGTCGATTACAATTTCAGAACCATTTAATAGCTCGTTGCAGAAAATGTCAGACATATTCAAAGGAAATGTAAGAACCGGACATCCTGCCGATAACACTTTTTGGTGTTGCAATTTATTTGTAAATAAATTTCTACTTTTTTGTTTTCATTTTTTTTACTTTGAACCACATACAAATTGTTTGATGAGTTAATAAAATCCGAATAAAAAGAATTGTTTCAAAAATTTTATTAGTTAATGAAATAAACGTTTGAGTTCATATACCTGTTATAATTGTTAAAAAGAAAGAAAATGTTTTATATTTTCTCTTATTTGTGAAGATTGTATAATTTGAAAAACAAATTTGTTCATATTAAGTAAAATTGCATTCAATTTTAGTTATCTAAGAAATCCTTGTAAACGTTTCCATTACGTCTTATTGATTATATGATGTGAAAAAGAATTTAATATATTAAGATTGAATTTTGTTAAAATCAAGAAAAAAATAAAACTCGATACTTTGTAAAATTTAGCGATATTTTTTTAAATTTCAAAATCCTGTAAAAGCTTCAAAATTTTAGTAAGTTACACAGGAATATATAAATGTACTTCATTCCCATTTTGATAAACAAGACTCTTTTTTTTTTTAAAAAAAAAGTGCTATATAATAAAAGCCATTAATTTAAAAATGGGATAAACGAGATTTTAAAAGTGTTTCTTTAAAAATATTTTTAGGTATGTTTCAGAAACCTTTTTTGGTTCCGTTTAAACTAAAAATCTAGTTTTGGTTTTAAAATTTTGTAGTTTATTATTTTTCATTTTTATTGTAAATGAGAAGCTTATGGCACAAGAGCCAAATCTGGCTAATCTGCACCAATATTTTCTTTAAAATATAAAAATAAACAAACTTGAAAACATAACTATCACACATTGCTTTAAAATAAATAAAAGATTAAAAAACAGTAATATGTAAGATACAATGCCAATTGTCAGGATTAAAATCTTAAATATGATGTAAAAAATCAATTTTATATAAAAAAGCGTAACAATTTCTGTGAATGCTTTCCATCAATAAGTCAGACGGGTTTAAAATAGATGAATTTAAAAAATGGGAACGGTGATTATGAAACACTAGACATTCATTTATAATATGATGTACAGTACATGGAACATGAAGTGAAGATTCATTTTTATTAAGTCATATGCATAAAAGAAATAATAGAACGTTTTTTTAATATCAACATACTTATTTTTTGGTACAACATCGATTTTGAATATCAACATTCTATTTTTTGTCGCGATATTTAATATGATATTTTTAAATATCAGAAATAGAATATTTTTAAGTATTTTGAAAGTTCTGTGTATAATGAAAAAAAGATGACGGTTAAAAAATATTTAAAAAATTAAATTCTGACAAATTTTCAGATGCTTCTTCAAACATTAACGATACATCTCAGTAAATAAGTAAAAATTAATGAAACACAATTCATAGAGGCATAATGCATCAAAAATATATGTATTAAATGATAATCAATAACAAAAAACGGATTCTTTACACTAATATTATCATTACCTTTGAATTCATCTAGAATCCCTTCGAAAAATCTTTTTATCTGATACATAAGAAAAATCATTTGGTCAATCACGTGGAAAAAGAAGTCAATCAATAATTTTTATATTGTCGTGTTAGAAATTAATTCACTGAATGATAACAATTATTGAGAACTAATTCATTTACTATAATTTTAACAGACCGGTACCAAAAGTTTCTATCAAAAATAAAAGTTGTGTTCATAAGTCATTCAAATTACAAACAGCCTACTCTATAAATATCCTACATTTAGTAGAAAATTTCCTAAGTACATTAAGTAATTCATCAGGTAGACTGAATCATCTAATATTATTACTTGATACGACGAATTAGCCATTTGTTATCAGATCTTATAGTGCGTCTGAGGACTGTCTCGTTTTTCGAATTATTCAATGCTGAACTTAAGCATTTGCGTTCATAGCCTTTATTTTAATTCACTATAATGATTGACCTCAAACCACAGGAGTTTAGATTCTGATGAATCACAAAAGATTCAAAGGAAAATCATTAAGTCCCATCATTGAAAAGACGAATATTAAGAGGGAGTGTGATACAAAACTCTTTCCTCCTTCTAAATATACTGAACTTATTGAGATTTCCAATATATAACAAAAATATATTATATTATTAATTTGATTCATCAGTAGCTTTGTGTTATGAAATTTGTTATTAACATTGCGTTGTAGTTTGATTGTTTCATTCCATTTTATTTGTTATATTCGAAGATATTTAAAGAACTATGTTAATCCTAAAGAAAAGAAAATGAATAAGGTTAATATTTATTGTTATAATAAATTTATTAGTGTTTTGAAAGTGATTGTACATTTTACATCAAATCGCACTTGTTTGCTAGGAATAAGTACACCTCGACAATATTCATTTTTAATGTTTGATTTCTACTCATTTTCACTATCAAGTTCCTTAAAGATCGTTGATCTCTCTCTAATTATCTGCCTAAAATCTTTGATTTTATTCAATCAGATTATCTCTTTAAAAACAATAAATCACTAGAAGACATTTAAACAAGAATTAATTCAGTAAATGATGACAAAAAACTGCACCACTGTTTTTAAAAACCTATTTTTTGTGTGTGTTTATCTTTATTGGTTCAAGAAAATACATACTTTATATAACTTGATACTTTTGTGAAATGTATAAATTTAAATATATTCACATTTATACACAATGTAAGGGAGAAATGCATTTTTAAAAATTTCGTTTTACTATATTTTTCTTAGAAAAAAATAACAGAATATTTCATAAGCATTCTGTAACATTCAAAAAATACTACAAAATTTTATTATTAGCATAGAATTGAATTAGTGCTAATCTATGCAAATAAACGAAAAATCTTTTAGCATGTATTGGATAACACTTCTCTCATAACAAACTTCTTTTCTTTAATGCCGAACAGAAATCTTGGACATGTGGTGGGAGTGATGATTTCTTCCCCAATCCCCCCTCCGGAGTGGACCATCAAGCAAGTTGCCACAAAGATGACCTTTTCCCCCATCCAGAGGACATCTACCTGAGATGTGTTCGAAACGAGCTCCAGCGCAAAAGCAGGAAAGATTCACCTCTTCCTGACAGAACACTGTAGGTTTGAAAAGAAAGGTGGATGGAGACGAAAGTCGATGACCGACGAAGTAAGAGAGGAAGGACGCGATCCGTTCGAGACGGTGTTGAATCTAACGTAATTGCTAGATGAGACGGGGCTAATATTTTCTCCAAAGTACATACTGATCAGTAAATTTAAATAATCCTCGTACTTAATTCTAATTAATAATTAAAAGATGTGTTGTCATTTAAAGGCAGTAAATAATCCTCCCCCACATGTATTTTCCTTAGAATCTCTAATTGTGGAAGCGGTAGCTGAATGGACTCGGCAACGAGCACATGGCCAGCTATGCTTCAGCTGAGCAGCAAGCTTGACTCCAAAACAGACATG
Source organism: Nephila pilipes (assembly GCA_019974015.1). NCBI lineage: Eukaryota > Metazoa > Arthropoda > Arachnida > Araneae > Nephilidae > Nephila > Nephila pilipes. The sequence goes on from BMAW01047518.1 coordinate 676,573, forward strand.
CTTGCAGAGAGGGGCTGATGTGTGTTAAATCTGTCGGGGCTCAAGTCCTCACAAAACTGGCGCGAAAATATGGCTAGTTGAGTGGCTAATTGAGTTGGATGGTTTAAATAATTGAATTAAATTTTTCCCCCATTGGGTAAATAGTGTGTGAAATTTGTTTCTTAATTATACAGCTGTTGAACCTCGTTACACTTAACCCATGATGTAATGAACTCTCAGTTATAGTGAACTTTTTCACTGGTCTCATTTAACTGATGTCATTTTAAACGCTTATAAGGAACATTTGAAGAAAATGAAAGTGAAATTATAGTGAACTGAAATTTCACTCTCTCTGCCCCCCCCCCTATTTTTTCAAATTCAATTTTACACATGCGTGTTAGAATCTAGAAAAACAGAATTCCTAGGTTCACTAACCGATAAATCTAGTATTCTTCTTTCTCCACTCTCCTACCCTCCCTGCTGTTTCTAGAAATCCACCAGTCCACAGACCCCTTCTTCAAACCATCCCTTGAAAAATCGGAACTATATTGTAACAGATCATAGTTGAGTCGCAAAATACCCCATTCTTTCTATTTCCAACTTTTGTTTTGTATCTATATGAGTGGTTTAAACCGATTAGATATTTTGCCGTTGTTTTTGCAGTAACTTTGGGAAAAAAATTGAGGAAAATTAAGAGTTCCTTTGAGAAGAAAATATTATCAGTTAAGGATGAAGCTAAAAAGAAACGTATTACTATGGACCCAATCAATAGGCAATATTTAAAGAATTTTCCTTGTCAGAATTTATATGAGTCGATATTTAAGTATAAGTAGTCTATAAATTAATATTTAAGCAACTAATAATTGTAGTAAAGCGTGCGTTATCACACAATTATTATTTCCAGCAAAAAAAAAAAAAAAAAAACTGACGCTACGAAAATTCTAATGTTGCAATAAAATTGGATACAGCGAACTTTATATTCGATCTCCTGATGGTTCACTATAACGGAGTTCGATTGTATTTCATTATTTTGTAAATGATTTTCGTAATCTCTGTTATTAGAACAAAATAAATTAAAACTAACGTTCTATCATTTCCCACAAGTTGAAAGACCTTTCCTTTCAACTGATAGGATTCATCTTAGTAATAAGCACATTCAACCATTACTCAAATTAAATGAAAAGAAGAGAGCTTAAATTTATCTTTGATCTCATTAAAAATTAAAATTGAATTAGGATTTCATGTTTTAAGTACCACATTCAGTTAATAACGATGAGAAATGTATTCAGATACATTGAGTGATAAGACCAAAGGTGACACACACACACACACACACACAAAGAGAGAGAGAGAGAAATGAACATCATTAATGGATTCTGTACTATATAATTATATTACGAAATTGAACTAATTAACGTTTTTAAGAGAACGATTAAAAATGTCTATACAGACAGCTGCTACATTCATAGGATTCTAAAATAACCAAACCAAGTTTTGTTTTCAATATTGATAATGGAGATTTTTGAAGTGGTATAATTTGTGAATTCAAAATTCAATACAATTCCAAGATCTTTTCAATGAAGGATTTCTCAACTAATTGTGTTAATCTTTTAATGTTCCGTTTAATAATTTCTAAATTTGCTTAAAAACAGTATCGAGCACTGAAGTATTTTACACAATTTTCGATATAATTTAATTTTTAAAATATATACATAATTTTTAGTCGAAACAGACAATTTTAACTAACTTAAATGGGTTTTCGTTAAAAAAATTAAATTGGAAAAAATGAATGTCCCTTTTGATCTTTCTCTGGTAGATTTTCTTGTTTTGCGAGGAACTGCGCTTGTATAAGTACCAGATGGAAATTTTCTCACAATTATGGGATTTATATTTCCACTGAAAACAGCTAATCACCATATCTGAAAATAACATGTTTATGTTGAATAGGGTAGTATGAGCTGAAGCGGAAAAAAAGCATAAAACAATAACTTTGCTTGCGATTTGTAAACAATACTTATCGATTCGTTGAAAGAATTGAAAAATGGAAGCTTAGAGAGTGATATTTAATGGTATTTTTCATGGGGTGTTATCCACGTAATTAAATACTGCCCGGATCTAAGCAATTATACGAGGAAAACATCATTTATTATAATTAATCTGCTATCGAATTAACTTTCGGGGAAGTTATACTGCTGAGATAAAAAAAAACATTCTATTATGAGAAAAGTGAAAATTATCTTCCTGTTATATCGCTAATGAGTATATCTGTTTTTATTCAATTAGATGGGAAACACAGCTGAAGAGAGGAAAGAATCCTCTATGTCGAAATAAATGGAACTTTTTCGAATATGTGTCGGTTTTAATTTACATCTTAAAATATTTTGAACTTATACGTTTATTAGAAGGAAATTTGTTTTTTAGACGATGAAAATTATCTGCAGCTAGTTTCTGTAGCGCTTGCTTTGTCGCTGAAATCGGAGGAATTTAATTCATTTTTGTATTTTATAAACTCTTAATTTTGTGTTTTTCTAACAATATAGCACTGGCAGACGATTATTGTTCCTTTTTAATATAATTTTTAAAGTCACGTAATAAATTAAGTCACTCATGCGTTAATTTAATGAGGGCAATTAAATATGCTTCACGTAATGTAAAAGCACGTTCTATTTTTTAGTTCACTTGATTATCAATTCATGCTTTATTCCACTATTCTTTCTTTCCTTCTTTTTTTTTTTTTTGTTAAACTGAAATTTGAGATAAAGTTACATCTACCTACTCGCTATCGATATTAAAATTTATTAAAGAGTTCTCTTCTTATTATCAAATATAGCATGAATTAAATTTGTAAATGAATAAATTACATTTGAATTGTAAAAAAGGTACACATATATGTTTCTATTAATATTACTTTAGACTTGTATAGATGAATATTAATAGACCCCTTATCTATGAAGTTTGCTCTCTAGTCGAATCAAAGTTTCGAGAAATGAATGTCAATGCTCTTTTCGAATCAAGATATAAAGTTCTCATTCCACCTAAAACGAATGTCTGGAATAGGCGGGGGGGGGGGATGCTTATATATATAAATCGAACTTGACTTAAAATATTTCATGAGGCAAGGTTAGAAAATTAGGAAGGTTCTAGCTCAGGATTGATACTGTTAACCTTCTCATCTGACCATGATCATAAATTAAAATCTCTGTTGCCAATAGCCTGCTGTGTTTGCTTTCTTAGGATGTTAATGCAAGTGAATTAAACAGAAAAGATTTTCAGGTGGCCTCGGACATCTCAGGTTTAAAAAACATAATGTTTGGTAGATTAAAAAAAAGAGCTAAAAGTAGAAGAACATACCTGATTAATACAAAAAACACTTATATTATTAACTGTAACTGCGAATGATTTTCAATTAGGGATCATCATTTTTACCATAGATTACATTGTGTTTTCTAAGAAATTTTACTTTTGGAAAAATTATTCACATTTTTATTGTACTTTGTTGTTTTAAGAATATTTATTTTTTTAGAATTGTTCAATGCTAACTATACAAATTATAATTATCGCAACTCTAATCCCTAATTATAATTACTACCGACATTTAAAATATGCAACTTAAAAGTTTGCACATGTAATGCCACATTAATTAATATAAACTAAAACTAGACTGCTCCGAAATAATTTTCTGGATACATTCAAGGAACGTTAATTAAGTTATTCTGTAACATCATTTTCTAAATGCTGTTAAATTAAATTGCGACTTAGTTAGGAATTAAGTATGAGTTTCACTCTAATTAGAATTCTATTTGTATGAAGTTTCTTGCTCGGTAATATCAGTGGCTAAGTCTTAGTTTGAAAAAAATCTTCACGAGTACTTTTAATTAGTAGGAAATATTCAGATATCATTTCAACTGTTGAACCTACAGTCATTGTCGTTAACTGGAATTGCGTAACTAAGAAATACTTAAAATTTCTTTACAGTACATTAAAAAACCGAGGATAATTTCATTTGCTACTATAAACTCTTTAAAAAACTTAAAGTGTTAATAGTTTATTTAATAGTTATTTAAACTAAATGTCGATAATTAAATCTATATTTGTTATGCTCAATTAATGTGAATAATATAGTGGATAATGTCATCATTTTCAACATATTTTCATATTAATTTTAATCAGGTTTGAGCAATACGTACCGAACGAAGCACAG
>BMAW01047524.1:887-26576 GCA_019974015.1 Nephila pilipes
TATATATATATATATATATATATATATATATATATATATATATATATATATATATAATTATTATTACATATATTATTAATTAGTAGAATTATATTTATGAAAGTAATTTTCATTAAAAGCATTATTATACTAATATGTGATAAAAAAAAAACTAGCAAGTGATAAAGTATTAATCAGTGATAAAGTAAAAATACATTATAAGTTTTGATGTATAAGAACTAAAATTAAAGTATATATAATAAATTTCAATTTTCTGCAGAAAAATCTTATTAAACGTACACATTCAAATAGAAAATTCCTATACTAATATATATATATATATATATATATATATACACACCCAACTCTTTTTTAATACGATTTTGAAATAACACGGTTCACCAAAATATTTTTTACACGAATTTTTTGTTCTAGCACGAATCCTTAAAAATTTAATTCTAATTTTGACAGTGTAATCAGCAGATGGACGGTTTATGCCCACACGTGTCAGTGATGCATGTGACGTTTAAATATATTTTAGACTCAGTGGAACTGAGAAATTTGATTGTTGTGGAAGCATGGAAAAAGTTATGGATTGTATTACACATGCTTCTTTTGCCATCAAACAGTTTTTTCTGAGAAAAAGGAATATTCAGAAGCGTAGTATTTGGTATTCTTAAAGAGAACCACGTACTCGTATTACCTGAAGACGATGAGACACCAGTCAATATTATCTTAATATTTAAAAAAAAAAAACTATTCTATTATTTACTAAGTATTTTATTATTTTTAGTTGCTAATATATTTGAAATTGATAAATTCCTTCTAACTGAGATTTCTTTAAAATTTGTTCCAATTATTTGTGTCAAAATTTTCTCATTGTTATTCCTAAAGTTTTTAACGATTTCAATGCATATCCCGTAATCGGGCTATATCAGCTACTCAATCATATTTTTGTCGCATTAGTTAATAAAATGGTGTGTGGTTTATTGCGTTCTATCGAAAACTGTAACAGGGTTCTAGCACGTTTTCCCCTACCACTAACCCTTGGGAACTTTAACATGATGTTCTAAGAATTCAAATCTTTCCCAGTGAATAAAAATTGACTTACGTAGATTAGAATAGAAATATTGAACTGTAATGAATTGGGGTTTCATTTATAAGGAGAGAATTCAATATTGTTGCTAGTGATATAGAGCGGAATCGTACTTACGCTGCGTAAAGATATATAGGTGCAAAGCGGAAGATATCGTGCAGCGTGGATATGCAAAGGACCTGTGAGTCTAATTTAAAGTTCTATTAAGTGTGACTAGTAAATCTCTATTTAAAGCTCAACTGGCTACCATCAGTTAAATACTTAGCTATAATCTTTAGATTTAGTGTGGGAAGGAATTAAATCCACAGATCTTGCATTTTGATTACTTTGATATTCTAATAAATTCAAGATGTTATATTTTTTAGTGATTGTATGACTCTTTACATATTGATACTAAAAGGAGGGAAAAGAATTAATACCGAGGCGTTACAAAACGATTCATTGCAATTTTAATCAGAAGCTGTTTGCAAGAGCAAATAGTTCAAGAAAAGCAAGTTAGCGAATTTACTCTTTGTATGCATATCTAATTTTACTCTAATTGCGAAGGATATACTATGAATGTCAATCATTTATCCACGAGGTTGACGAGTTTTCTCTTGCTTTGTGGATCAGAATGGTCAACTTAATAAATGGGGAGGAGTTTTATTCCAATAGATGCTCAGTGATGGCGAATTAACATTCTCTATTTCACTCAATAATATACCGTCATTCATGATGAGTGGATAAATGATTCACACGCTCTCTGCAAGGAATGATTTTGTTAGTGAGATATTTGGAGAAATCTGATTTTCTCTCCATATGGACTATACTGTTGCTTTATCTGTTTTGATAATTATGCCACTGGCATTTAATCAAAAACGAAAATTGAGATTTTAAGTGGTAAATTACCATATATCTCACTGTATGATTCAAGCTTTATGAAATATTTTCCTTCAAGACCTTTTTTTATCCCTTAGTATTAACGTAAATAACAGTGAAATACCAATTCAATATTTTGGAAAACTTAGTGAGAGAAATTTAAAGTAAATTCGTTCTGTATTTAAAACTTAAAAAAGAGACTCTCGAATTCAAACGCAACAAATGACCATTCAATTATATATTCATTGCTAATCACATTGCTATTCTGAGGGGGGGGGACAAACAAACAAAAACCAAAAAACTATTTTTTCACAATGCATACAAAATGTATGCATATGAATTGTAAATGGTTATTTGAAGCAATTCTTCTCTTTATAAAAGTTCCATTATTACTTTTGGTACAAAATAAAGTCTATTTTAAAATTGGTTCAATTACTTTAGTTGAAATATTTCTGCCCAAAACTTCTTTAACATCTTCCTTAAAGTAAGTAATCCATAAAGACAGTGACCAAATAATATTTCTGTTTATTAATTTGCTAATCTCCTATGGAAAGTTAACATTTGACTTTGCATAGGGAAATATTTATCCAGATATCTAATATTTAATGTGAAATCTGACCAGATATTTTTTTTGAAGAATTAAGAAAAAAAAAAGAGCATGAGAGAGAGGCTAAAAGTGCAGCAAATGTACATCACAAGAGAATAAGTAAGGTACAAAAAGGGAGAACAAAGAGCTATAAGCATTTATACTGCGGTATGTTTCTTCACAATACAAAGTGAATCGCATTAGTACATTTTCTTTGTTCCTTTTGGGAGAATAGAGTCCTATTCTTTGGAGAACATTATTCTAGTTTTGGACGAGATCTAATCATCAAGATACAAATAAATACTCTGTTGACAATTCCAGGAGGAATAATTAACTGAACTTCGTGTACATCACCTTTCGAACAGAAGATAAATATTTTCTGCTCAAACCTGTTATGAATCGGACTGAGTCGTATACGACATAGCAACCTATGTTTACAATTACAAGTAACAAGTAAGTAGTGTTACGAGAATTTTTTGAAGCCATTTCTTTTCCTGCTTAAACTAAACATCTGGGGCTGAATATACGGAACAATGTCTTTTTAGGGGGCTTTTTTTTACTTGTAAGCCAATTTGTTCTGAAACGTTGTACAACGAGTTTCACCTTCTTATTTATACTGTAAGGTGTTTATAAAATACCTTATTCAGATGTTTATAAAATTACTTGATTCTTTCTTTATACATTGTCAAACACATTCGCCATCTGACGTTAATCCTACAAGTATTAAACACCTTTGGTATCTATTCTTTCATTCGTCTTATACCGATGGTCTGACACTTAACAATTACTGCTATAGTTTTAAATTTCGGCGTTTGGTGTTTCTCGACTCCGTGGTGGAGGAGAGAGTTAATGACCTAAAAGTTTGGCTGCGTTTCGAGCTCTGGACCATTGCTTCCGAAAAAAAAGCTGACCGGTCGCTTTTTTGCTGCACCTTTACCAATGAGACTAAATGAGATGTCCCTTCGAGCTAGTTATCAAGGCGTTTTATTTCTAGCGTTGTTGATGAAGAGATCTGCTACACGCTCCACTATTAATATCATCGTGATGATACGAAGAGAACTAGTCATACTGATAATTGAAGAGAAGGTCGCTTTTCCAGCTCTTACTGCAATTGATATACATCCCGTCTCTGAGGAATTGAGCTTCGCTTTTCGACAGTTTCCATATGACGTCAACGGCTGTCTCTAGTTGAGTGCGAGTCTCGTCGACACGTGCGCCGTAGCGGAATATCACTAGTTGTGATTATGTGCGGTTGTCTTAGTTAAACATACAAAGGGAAGTGTTTCTGCGTTGGGGACATATGCAACCAGTACTTCTAGGCTGTGCTGCCATCTAGTGTTCAAGTCCTGGATCACCACTTCGACTTTCAATGGCTTTCGACTCCTTGGTGGGGTCGAAAGAATTGACCTTGTTTGCAGGTGGCTGTTTAGAACCCTAGACCAGTGTGTTCAAAGAAAAATTGACCAGTCGCTTTGTTACCGCGTCTTTATCAACTAGGCTAAAATAGCAATGTATTAATAAATTAAGTTTCATGTAATGGTCTGAATACATAGTTGTGGCTTACGACAATACTCATAATCCAATAAATTTTTCTCTTTTAAACAATGTATAAAGTTTTTACAATAAAAAATATGATTTTGTCAATATATACAAATAAAATAAGTGTATTGAGAATAGAAAAAAAATTCTTTTATTTTTTTGTATTATTTCAAACAGAGAAATCAAATGATTTCAGATAACGAATTATGTGAGTCCGTTGATTCTCATTCTGTGGTGTCGTATAATTCATATGTCATTAATTGTTGTGTGTGTGTATTTGTTGTATGACCCAGAAAAACCAAGCAAAACTTCAGAGAGGATAAACAGATTTCATATGCAATATCAGCATATCTTTATTTTACAGTTTGGTTGTAGCATTTCTTGTCCATAAATATTTTTGATGCATCTCAAATATCAGTCCAGATAAAAAAAAAAAAGAGTTTTTTTACATAATTAAAAATATATTACTAGTCCATGTGGTAAGAAAAATGACCAAAAAACTTGAAATCAGGGTAAAAAATATTGGGGTTATATTTTACACTTTATTTATTTTAAGGAGTGCATTGAGGAACATATTTGAGAGCGGCAAAAATGAATTGTGAGCAATAAAAATATTTTAGTGTGTTTATTTAATTTAGATTTATCCTATTACATTTTTTAATGATTTTCTTACGTTAACAATAGAAAAAAATAATTTTTTGAACTATCAAATGAACAGACCTATAATTTTATTATACGAAGCATGTCTGAAGAATGTAATAATAATTTCATCACTTTAGTTATAAATTAAATGTAATAGTTTTTAATTTTGGAGTGATCCAGTTAACTTTAAAATTTTACAAATTGTAGTCAAACATGCTAAAACAATATTTCAGAAAAACTAATTTTTCTTTTGCTGTCCATATAAAGTTTGACGATTTTTCAATCTGAGTATATTCTAGAATTACACAATCTAACAGTCGAAAGACTATTTAAATTTTTTACATACACTATAATAAAAAAAAAAAAATCGACGCACCAAGAAGGAGTGGCCTAACTGGAATGAAATTGCGTATGCAAAGACAATGGGACCGAATATGCAAATAATTAAGCTTTGGAGTTCAATAAATGAATAGCGGGAGCTCCAGCGCATCGGAACTACGCATCCAGCAAGTGTATATAAGGAGCAATTCCCAATTGGATGGTCAAAATTTCGTTTGCATTTCGACTGTGGATATCTTACGTCATCTTTAACAATGCCTCGCCATAGGATTCGTGCACATTACGTGCAGATATCATAGTTTGAAAGAGGTCGTGCTATCAGAATGAAAAAGGCTGGTTGGACGAATTGAACAATAGGTCATCAGGGTCGAAACGATGCTGCGATTAGATGATTCTAGCAAAAGTGAATCAATAACGGCGGATATCAGCTTCAAAATGCCAATTGTTGACCGAGGATCACAACAGAACGAGAAAACAGAGTGATTGTCTCAGCAGCTGTTACAACACCGGATTCGTCGTTATCAACTCTCCACCGTGTGGCCTGCACACATGTATCCATAGAGGAATTTACTCTCGCACCGAACGTTACGACTCTTACCTCTCACGCCTGTACACAGTCAAGTCCGATTACAGTGGTGTCGATCTCGATTTACTTGGAACCGCGCTGTCTGGGGGAATATGGTCTTTAGTGACAAGTCACGTTTCCAACTGTGTCCTTATGACAACCGCACGTCCAGGGTAGCGGGGGAACCTGCCCTTATTTTCACACTCTACACAGGCTCACAACAGGGCTTTATGGTCTGAGTTGCTATCTCCTTTGATAGTAGGACCCCTTTAGTAGTCATTTCTGGCAAACTAACAACCCAGCGGTACGTAGACGACATTCTACAACCAGTTGTGTTACCGTTACTTTTGCGAAACCCAGGACGTACTTTTCAACAAGATAATGCCCGGCCGCATACTGCACGTGTTGCCATGAATTATCTGAAAGCTTTTCCTACACTTCCTTGGAAAACTAAATCGCAAAATCTTTCTCCCATTGAGGACATTTCGGACGTTATGGGAAGGTGATTGCAATTTTGACGATTTAGCCCATTAGCTGGAAACAATTTGGCACGAAATTCCGCAGGACACTCTCCAGGAACATTATCAGTCTATACCACGCCGAGTGATAGCTTGCATCCAGGTCAGAGATGGATCAACTCCTTATCGACTTCCTCTATTCGTAATGGCCAAACTCTGAAGTGAATCTTTCTGAATTTTGAAATTTTAATCATTTGTTTTACTATATATGTTCTGCACATCCAACAATTTTTATCGTAATCGGACTACTCCTTCTAGGTGTGTCGTTTTTTTTTTTTTTTATGTTATAGAGTTTATACAATTTTCGATTTTTCTGTGTTTTTTTAAAATGGTTTAGAATTTATTTAGATATTTCTGATTTTTTAAACTCTTCTTTCTTTTTAATTATTAATTTTTCTTTTTCAGTGAAATTGTTGATTCGTTTCAACATAAAATCCATATATATATATATATATATATATATATATATATATCTGTGTGTGTGTGTGCAGAATCTTAACTACAGAAAGGGGTAAATGGCTCATTTTGTTTGATGTCAAGGGGATTCTGGATTCAATGAAGAGGAGGATTTTTAGAAGATGACATTTAATGAAACAGTATATTTGTGTACAGTATTTACAAATTTAAAATAAAACTGTTGGGCATGCATATTAAAGAGCTATCAGATTGCACGCCTTTTCAAGCTGGCCGTAACCTTACGTCTGCGGTCACTCATGTGAGCCCCTTGGAATGAGGTTACAAAGTAGAGATCAAGTTTGTGGTGCCCTGTAGTGTTGGAAGGCGTCTGAAAATGTATATATCCTACAGCTCGGCCACTCCTGAACGTCAATGACCTCAGTGACATTTGGTAAGGACTTTCCAACCTGATCGGGCACAAATTTACAGCTATATATATTGAAATATAAACATTATAAAAAAAAACTTCAAAAAAATCGAAAGGGATTTGTTATTAAGAACATAAGGTTGTCTGATTTTATCTCCCTAAGGAAGAAATATTTCATGGCATGTCCTACTTTCTCAATCACATATCTATCTCTGGGCTTAATTTTAATGACTCAATAAGATTTTAAAAATTTAGGTCCGAGTTTGAGGCCTACAATAAATTGTGTATGTTGGAAGACTACTAAATCATCAATCTGGTACTGGGTAGTCTTCTTTCTCTTTTTATTATATGTTCTCTGGTTTCCAGACTTAATTTCTTTAATACTTCCTTTGCTTCAGAACGAATGTTTTCTTTTTGATCTTGATAATTTTTTCCCTCTCATTTGTGGAACTCTACACCATCTTCGCTGAACTTTAAAGAAGCTTGTTCCCAAATGTTTGTGCCTATGACAGCTTCAAAGTTTAGATGTTCAGACTATACAACATGTCATGTTAAAGGATAACGGTCTTAATCTATGATAAAGTCATGTTCAAAAGAACCTTTCGTCAAAACTTGCGATTTACCTATTCCGGATAGAATAAATTTCTTAGAAAACTTTTGCTGGTCGACAATCTTGGAACATACGTCTCCACGTATGAGACTAATTGAACTGTTAGCCCTTTTTGTCGGATAACAAAACAGGTTTGTACAGAGTTCGATGATCTCAGAGGTTCCGACTCTTTCTTGACTTTAGGACAATCGTAGCTTAAATGGTTAGGAGAATGACTATTGAAACACTTTCTATGCGTTATTCTTTCAAAATCTTGGATGAGTCTCAAAGTATTTTCTTGTTGGTTTGAAATTTTCACTTCTCCTGTAGTGATTTTCAGATTTTCTGATATTCACGAACTTATTCGATAACCTGGCTTTTTGTTTTCAAAAAGATGGTGAAAGGCTTAGTAATATTTCGCGTGTGTTTTTCGTGTTGTAGGTTCTTTGTTTCATTTTCTGAAGATTCATTCACTAATAGATACACAAACTTTAGTGGCTAAAGTTTTTATTCTTTTGTTAAAGCCACACAACACACACAATTAATACAATATGAAAATTCACTAATACTAAACATTTGGCTGATATTTCATGCCATTTTGTTCATCATGCGACCGGTCATAGCCGCCATTCTTCCTCCTCTGTTGTTGTTTTTTCTCTCCTTCTATCGATGGCAGCGCCACCTATATTGTTTTTTTTTAGTCCGGTGAATCTTACACGCCCCACCAACGGAAGCACATGCGTCATATTTAATGACCAGGTGCTAAAAGAAAGAGGTTAGTCACACACTCACGAAAGAGTCCTAATTCAGAAACAAAATATCTAAACCTTAGTTGAGGAGAGTGCACTATCTAAATTAAAAAACACATGAGGCATGACTTAAATATGATCATTAATGCACAAATATAATGAAAATAAGGCAATAACATAAGGTTATATAATCACGAATATATATAATAAGACTATTATTTTGACACTAATTTTCTAAATATATACACAAATAGGAATATGCTTTAATACTGAAATAAGTACTACACAGAACTCAGGTTAATCATCAAAAGGCAAACGAGAGAGAGCGTCAGCATTGCCATGGTTTTTCCCTTTACGGTATATAATCCGTAAATCATAGCGTTGCAAGGCTAGGGCCCAACGAGCTAATTTTGTACCATGTGGTAATCCTTTGGTCAAAAATGTGAGTGGGTTGTGATCAGACACAACCTGTATTTGAGATCCGAAGATCCAACAGTCAAACTTTTTCAATGCACTTAGCACGGCATAGGCCTCTCGTTCTATTGTTGACCAGTTCATTTGGCATTTGGTTAATTTCTTACTGTAGAATGAAATTGGGTGTTCCATTCCCTTTTCATCGTTCTGTGCAAGGCATGCGCCGACTATAGTAGCAGAAGCATCTGTATACAGCTGAAACGGGCGGTTCAACACAGGGGTATAGAGAGTAGGCATTTCGATTAAGCTTTTCTTCAAACTTTGGAAAGATTCTTCAGCTGTGTCATCCCAAGGAATTTTATTAGGAATATTTTTCTTAGTTAAATTTGTCAAGGGTAAAACAATAGAAGAAAAATTCTTAATATAGTCACGATAATAGCTTGATAAGCCAAGCAGTCCTCGTAACTGTTTTTTTGGTCGTTGGTCTCAATAACTTTGACATAGTTTCCATCTTTTGAGGATCTGGAGCATGTTTTCCAGAACCCACCACATGACCTAGAAATTTAACTTGACTCTTTCCGAAATCACACTTCTCTAAATTGACAGTTAGTCCAACTTCTCTCAAAGTCTTAAAAACATTTCCCAAATGTTGCATGTGATCTGACCATGTTTCTGAAAATACTGCCACATCGTCTATGTAGGATCTACAGTACTTTTGATGGGGATTCAACACTTGATCCATAGATTTTTGAAATGTACTTCCTGCATTCTTCATTCCAAAAGGTAGGACTTTCCACTGATAATGTCCAGAATGAGTAACGAAAGCAGTAAAATGTTTTGAGTTTTCTTCCATAGGGATTTGCCAGTATCCCTTCGTTAGGTCTAAGACCGATATAAAATTAGCTTTGCCTATCTCGTATATTAAATCCGTAGCATGTTTCATTGGATATGCATCAGGAATAGTAAAACTATTCAAAAGTCTAAAGTCTATGCACAATCTAATGCTTCCATCTTTTTTCGCCACGCACACCACCGGGTGCGCCCAATCACTATCACTATGTTCAATCAAGTCCATATCCAGCAGCTCATTAATTTGACGTTCGACTTCTTTTTGAAGAGCAATAGGAACTCTATATGGTTGTAATCTTTTAGGTGAACTATCTGCCGTAACTTTAACAGAATGACCTTTCACTTTAGCTTTTCCAGGACGATTCCGAAATATGTCTTCATATCGTCGTAACAAATTTCTTAACTGGTATTTCTGTTGGGCATTTAAAACATTAGGCATTTGATTCAACTTGATATCAATGTTAGGTTGAGTTTCCTTATCTGTGGGAGCATAATGCAATTCACCAAAATCGGAATCTTGATCAAATATTACCCCAACATGATCAACTCTTGAGATATAAGGCCTTAGCTTATTTACATGTAATTCTCTAGTACTACCGTCTTCCATTTGAACTAAACAAGAGTGGGGTCTAGTGAGCTGTACTACCTTGGCTGGTCCTATCCAAGTGTTAAGCAATTTATGCGTAGATGAAGGAATAAGGATTAGTACTTCATCTCCAACAGAAAAACTTTTTTCTCGTGATCTCAAATTATAGTGTGAAGTCATACGTTCCTGACTTTTAGCACTGTTTTCCGATGCGATTTCGTGTGCATCTTGCAACTTCTTTTGCAGTTGTTTCAAGTATTCTTCAACAGAACGAGCAGCACTAGTAGGGATTTCTCTTTCTCCTGTCCAAAATTCTTTTAAAATGGTCATCGGTCCAGATGGTAGTCTTCCATAAACTAATTGGTATGGTGATACACCAGTAAGTGCATGAGGTATTTCTCTATAAGCAAAAAGCAAATATGGGAGATGGACATCCCACTCATTTCCATGCTCTTGAATATTTTTGTTTAACATGTCTTTCAAAGTTCTATTCCAACGTTCAACTGCTCCCATACTCTCAGGATGACCTGGAGTAGAATACCTAGGAGATACACCCAGCACGTCTTGAAAGGCTTGAGTCAATTGTGCTGTAAAATTGGTACCTTGGTCTGTGCATATTGTCTTTGGGAACCCAGTTTGACAGAAAATTTTCATCAGCACTTCGCAAGTAGTTTTTGCAGTGATGTTCTTTGTTGGTATGGCTTCCGCCCATCTTGAGCACAGATCAATGGCACATACAATATATAAATGCCCTCTTCTTGATCGAGGTTCTAACGGTCCGATGCAATCCACGCTCCAGACTTCGAATGGATTATCAGGTCTTACAATGGGCTGGATCGGAATCCTATCTCTGTATGTTACAGTCCTTCGTAACTGACAAGGTTTACACGCTTCGCAATATGTCTTCACATCCCTCTTTAACGAAGGCCAGAAAAAGGAATATTTAATGCGTTGCTTTGTTTTTTGTTCTCCTAAATGTCCAGCTAACGGAATTTCATGAGCCATTTGTAGAATTTCCTTTCTTTTACACGCAGGTAGGATAACTTGCTTGATTGACTCCCCACAAACAACGTCATTATGCACTAGCAGCTCATCTTGTATTTCATATGCCTTTTCTTTGTTATTTGCTTGTTCCCAGACGCTTATTAATGTTTCATCTTCTTTCTGAAGTTTTATAAAATTCCTTCGGGTCTCACTGTTAAGATTGGATCTCACTTCGTTTTCAATGTTGACTGCGTCTGTCGATACTCTTATGTCAGAGCATGAATCCTCTTCAAATGTTTGGACTTCACAGACGGTTGAATTCTTAACCTCATCCAGTTGGACTTCATGAACAATGACTTCCCTTGCATTCGCACTGCATAACTGTATGTTTTCCAAAAGGGCTTCATATGCGGTTTGACAAACTAACATGTCGTTCACTAGTTTCTTTGAAACGGCACATGTAATTGGTATTGCATCATGCCATCCATCATCGATCTTTATATTAAATGTTCTTAGGGGAGCGACTTCACTATCCCCAAAAGCTGATATTAACTTGATCTTCCCTTCTCCGGTACTCTCAATGTCTTTAACTAAATCAGCTCGCACCACAGAGATTTGTGCTCCCGAGTCTACCGTTCCATCCAAGACGACATCTAAACACTTCACTTTTATAACCTTCAATTTATCAATATTCTCTGCCAGAAATTTACACGTTGATTCAGGAACATCTATTTTCGCTGTTACGATATTCTTAGTGGTATCTTCAGCTTGCACTGCATTACTTTGGGCTTTGACTGGTGAGGAAAACTTGTTATTTTGCGAGTTTTGCTTATTTAAGTGTTTATCTCGGCATGCTCTTGAGAAATGACCTTCTTTGCCACAAGTGTAACATGTAGGTGTAATCCGGGTTTGATTATAATGCGCTTGATAGCTGTTGTCATTGAAATGGTTATTGTATTTGTAATTGGCCACCCCCTTTTTATTTCTTACGTCTCTCCCTTCTAACTGATGTAGAGAGCTCCGGGTATTCAAAGGAAGGGTCTTACAATAAGATTTCTCTTTATTAATAAATGGCACTGCGGGCCGTTTGGTTTTTCCATGGACATCCTCATATTCATCAAGTTTTTCAACTAGCACCTTTGGAGTTTTTATTTTTGCCCATTCATCAATAAAGTGTTCGCGAATCTCGGTTGACACCTTCTTCTTCATTTGGTCTGCTATGAGGAGATCTTTAAGGTCGTCGAAGGTTTGAATATCTAGGCCCTTAAGCCATTCTTCACAAAAATTTCTTATCTCAAAATAATAATCTCTCCACGTACCATCGGGATTCTTTTGGTGTTTCACGAAAAGCTGGCGGAATTTCTCGGGACTCAACTTGAATCGTTGAAGTAATAGCCCCTTTACAAATTCGTAATCAGCGGCATCCTTTTCTGGTTCACGAGCAATAAGACCTACAATATCCGAAGGTAGAATACTTATCAGATGTGTCACCCAATACATCTTTGGCAAATTCAAAATTTTTGCTTGACGTTCAAATGATACCAGGAATAAACTAATATCGTCAGATTTTGAGTCAAACATCGGAATCAGTTTATGTAAATCAATCTTGAATGGTCCTGTTTCTTTCGATTCGTTTTCACTTCCTCCTCCTTTCAACTCAATTCGTTTCATCTGGAGTTCGAAATCCATTTCGTCCTTCCGCTTCCTTTCCTCCATTTCCATCTCTTCTTTTCTTTTTCTCTCAGCCATCTCTTCCTTTCTTTTTCTTTCCTCCATTTCTTCTTTTCTTTTCCTCTCAGCCATCTCTTCCCTTCTCTTGCGTTCCTCTATAATAGTGTTTAATTGTTCTCTACAAAACTCCTCGTCGAAGTTTTTATTATTCAAGATAGCCTCTCTTAATTCAAACACTTTTAAACTAAGGACATCTTCAACCCCCATTTCCGTAGCCATAATCTGCAAGTCTGCTTTTAATCCCTTTCCTAAAAATGCCATCTCGCACCTTATTATAATTATCCTAAATCAATCTAATAACACTCTAATTCAAAAAGTAAAAATATGCTTAATTAATCAAGGTTGGTTTTATATCTTAAAAAAAAAAAAAAATAAATTGTTTCGTACTTCTTTACCATAAAATTTACAAATTTATACCTTGGATGCTAACTTTGCATATGACATAGAACAAAATGAAAAATTCCACAAAAAATATTATTACTACAATAATAATAAAGTATTGTGCCACATAAAATGATATCTTAATTTCTTAGAATTTGTACTCCTAAAGATTTTTATAAATCACAACAATAAAAAAAATATCTTCATTCATATCACTTTCATAACATATATCAAATATAAAAAATACCATCAGTCTTTGAACAGAAAATAATAAAAAAAAATCATCACTATGATTTAAAACACATTTGAATATCTGACTCATCAAGTATACTCAAAATAAAAGTTCTACTTAGCAGATACAATAATCCTTAACAGTATTCAAAATGGAAGAAAAAAAACAGTTATACTTATTCCATCAATAAATTACTCGCATGAAATAGAACATTCAGCATACAACCTTGAACTGTCTCTATTCTCCTATTTTATTTACTTTTGCGTACTTAGCAGTGGTTGAAATGATAATGAGTCATAGCTAAAAGTAATACAAGCACAGAAAAGAAATGGATCTCTCTCTTTTCTTTTTTTTCAAACCACTAAATATTATGTAACTTTAATAAAAAAAAAGACAAATCTTTTTCAACTTATAAATGCATATTTCACACCAAAAAATTTATACACTTTAA
The DNA here is from genome assembly GCA_019974015.1 of Nephila pilipes. Taxonomy (NCBI): domain Eukaryota; kingdom Metazoa; phylum Arthropoda; class Arachnida; order Araneae; family Nephilidae; genus Nephila; species Nephila pilipes. The sequence continues at coordinate 14,799 of BMAW01047524.1, forward strand.
ATTTAATATTCTGCTTAATTCGGAAAATAGATAATGACATTTAATTTAATTCAGTAAAGTATTTTAATACCATAAATAATCCATCAATTCGACGTATGAATTATAAACACTCTTGCTTTCTTTTCCAGTTAATGCTATCTGAACTCAACAAAACTTTATACTTTCGCAACAATTATATGAACTGATGTTCAATTAAAAATATAGTTATATTCTAACATTTCATAAAGTTTCAGATTAAACACAAACAATACCTGAACTGATGTTCAATAAAAATAGAATAAATATATATATACCAATATTTCAAAACGTTTCTGATGAAACCAAAACAAAATATATCCGATATGATGTTCATTTGAATCAAGGTATTTTAATATTTCACAATAGTTTCGGATGAAACATAAATAAAAATATCTGAACTGATGTTCATTTGATCAAAGTATTTTAATATTTCACAAGGTTTCTGATGAAACACAAATAAAAAAAAATATTTTCAATCTCTTGGAACAGATGATATAATTAGAACAGGACGTTCTCAATTTAAATCAGTAAAGAAAAAATGTTTTCTATTGCAGAAAACCAAAAATATTTCTCACACTAAGAATTCGGATGAATCAGCATAAATAAGTTAGACTGTAACTTATTTTATTTTTACTACAATAACATATCATCTATTCCAAAACAAAACTACAGCTATTAATAATGCACTCTCTTTACATTATAATACAACCAATAATAATTTTAATTTGTGAGTGTGGACTCCCTCTTACCTGGATTTGACGAAATCTTCATCCTGTCGACTGCGCCAGTAATATTTCGCGTGTGTTTTTCGTGTTGTAGGTTCTTTGTTTCATTTTCTGAAGATTCATTCACTAATAGATACACAAACTTTAGTGGCTAAAGTTTTTATTCTTTTGTTAAAGCCACACAACACACACAATTAATACAATATGAAAATTCACTAATACTAAACATTTGGCTGATATTTCATGCCATTTTGTTCATCATGCGACCGGTCATAGCCGCCATTCTTCCTCCTCTGTTGTTGTTTTTTCTCTCCTTCTATCGATGGCAGCGCCACCTATATTGTTTTTTTTTAGTCCGGTGAATCTTACAGGCTTGCTTTTGGCTTCAATGTCATCCGTACATCCTCAAATTCCTCAAGTCTCTTAGCTAGCTCCACTGGCGAGTTGATACTTGGCCATTCGTCTAAGAGAAATTCTTTGAATTCGACGGGCACTCATTTTTTTTCTTTTGATCTGCTAATATCAAATCTCGCAACTGGTCAAAGATTTTGATATTTAGTCACTCGATCTATCCTTCAAAGAATGTTTGAATTTTTTGGTAGAAATCACGCAACATATTTTCAGCACTTTTCTGATGAGATAGAGAAACAATTGCCTAAACTTCTCTGGAGTTAATTTGCATCTTTTGAGTTAAAGATCTTCACATGATCATAATCTTTTGCATTTTTTTCAAACTCTCGAGCAATTAGTTGTGTTATTTCTTATGAGAGTAGACCCAACAGATGTGTAACCCAAAACTCTTTTGGTACGGACATCATATTACCTTGGCGCTCAAATAATATCAAATATAGACTAATATCTTCTTTCATATCGAATTTATGTAGTAACTTATTCAATTCATTGCTCGGTGTACGAGTATTTACCGTCAATGTCCCTTGACTCGACTTAATCTGAGCCTCCATTCGTAATTTTTCCAATTCTACCTCATCTTGTCTCCTCTTCTTTTTCTTTCCTCACTTCAATGACATTATCATACATCAATTTGGTGTTTTCCTCATCGTACCCTGTGCTATTTATAATTAAATGTTTCAACATTGATTTTGTAATTTCAGCTGTTGCTTCAAAACTTAACTCTGCTGCTAGGTTAAGAAAGTCCTCTTTCTTAACATTTTAATGAAAAAGACATTTCGCGCGAATAAAATTTGAAATATTTTATAACATTTAACTATTCTGAAAAAAGTCGATCTAAAACATTTTTAAACTGTTGAATGAAATTATTTTGCAAGGTTTGCTTAAATGATTCTGCTAAAGTAAAAATAAATGCTTATGCAAAATTCGAAATAACTTACGTTCTCCACCATGATATATATTTATACAAATATAAAAGTAATTTGCAAACTTTAAAGTACTAATAAGATTTTCAACTTTCTCAATTAAAAAATGATCATTCAATAGAAAAGTAAAGTGAATACTTTTCAATTCTTAATATTATTCTTTCTAATATATGAAACAAAAAATTTCACGTATACTTTCTTAAAAAAGAAAAAAATTCGAAATATATTCTAAGTTAAAAAAAAAAAAAAGACTCATATACGATTACAGAACGCGTGTATGTACTTAAGAATTAATGAGAAATACAAATGTATTTATTAAGAGGATCGTATATTCTTGGATCGTATATTCTTATTAAGAGTATCGTACATACGTTTACATAAACAGAAAAAAATTATGACTACGTGAGCTATACAATCAATAATAATTGTTGTTTAATGTCTCAAGGAGAGGGAAAACAGATCAGCATAAAAATGATGAATTGACAGTAACTCTCTTTCAGCTGTTCAAGATCGGATATAAAAGCTTTCTACTCTTGAATTTTTCATTACTGAGAAGGAATGGCAAAAAAAGGAAGTAAAAACACCAATATTAACTAAAAGGAAAACTAGCAATTGAAGATATGTGGCACATGAAAATTATAAAATATATTCATAAATATATTTTTTTAAAAAATGAACTTCTCACAATGAAGGAATAATACTTGCGTGATCACAGCTAAAATTCTGTTGGATCTCTCGGCGGTTCTCTGTCTTTTAAAAGCACACTCTTAACAGCAATATATCACAAAATATAAATAGATCACAACATACCACAAAATCACACAATACTAAGAAATATCTAAATGAGCAATTAAAAAATCGGGATGATTTTTTTGCCATGAAAAATGCAGAATTCTTCTCTTCACCAGGATGGTACCTCGATGATGAAATCAGGGTGATTGTTATCAACGGCGATTCAATTTTCTGGTGACCAGGATGGCACAGGATCGGGATGGATCTTCAAAGCGATGAGGCAGGAACTCTCACGTAACATCAGAATTTTAATTGATTAATTACTTTTCAATCATAGCCGAAACCCCAAAATTTTTACTCTGTGGAATCCTAACTACAGAAAGGGGTAAATGGCTCGTTTTGTTTTATGTCTAGGGGGGGTTCTGGATTCAATGAAGAGGCGGATTTTTAAAAGATGACATTTGTCAAAGATTTATTCAAACTATTGGATTTGCAGCGCTATCAGATCGCACGTCTTTCCATGCTGGATGCCGCTATGGAGACTCGTGTGAGCCCCTTGGATGAGGTCACAAAGCAGAAGTAAGTTCGTGGTGCCTTCTTGTGTTGGAAGGCGTCACAAAATGTATGAAATGTATTAATCCTACATACACACACATACACACACATATATGTATATAATGGTGAAATATTAAAAATAAGAAATAAAAAAAATAGAAATTAATCAAATCAGAAAGAGACATGAACATTTAAAAGTTAATATAAAAATTATTGGAACTATAAATACAAAAATAATGAAATAAATTTTGATTTAAAAAACCTGTAAAAATATAGAAAAGGAATAAAAGATTCTAATATATTTAGTAAAAAGCAGTTCCAGCAAACTATATAAAATCCATATAAAAACACTGCGCACAGAGAAAAATGAGAGCTTATAATGGAAAAAAAAAAAAAAACTTTTAAGAATAGTTAATATTAAAAAACAGGTAAATAAGCAGCACAAAAAAATGATATTCGCAAAAGGAAAATCAGAATTGAAAAAATGAAACACCTAAAAATTTGAAAAGTGTAAAAGGATGGAATACGACGCAATAATAATGTAACAGGCTTCAGATTGTAAAGAAAGGTTATATCTTTAAAAGTCCAACTATCCTATTCAGTTTGTGTTATTTGAAACGATTATAAAACCAAATAAACGGATGTGCAACAAACATCAAATATCAAGCGAAGCAAAGAATCGTTGAATAAAAATAATACATGAGTAACAGTAATTCTAGGAACATATAATTGATATATAATATAAATTCTATATATATATATATATATATATATATATATATATATATATATATATATATAAAATTATTTTTCATTATCAAAAACAAAAACTTTTATTCAATTTTATAATCATTATATTTTAAATCTCTAATAATAAAATTTATACTATATTCCTCAAACAGGTTTGATATTTATCTAAATTTTCATAAATATAAGATAAATTATGAATCGGTCTTTTGTTCCGTAAAATGTAACAACATACGTCTAAAAAATAAAGATTCTCATGCCCCCTTTGAAAAACCCTTTGAACTTTTATAAATAGATAGTATAAGCGGTTTAAGTTACTATAACTCAGTTAAAAAATATTTACACATTGTTAATGATCATACCACCAGGTATATATTTGAACCTTCCTTTCGAAAAAAGTAACAACAGAGACATATTAATTGGTTAAAACAATTTTTTTTAAATCATATACCTGAAAAGATGTTAAGTAATAGAAATAATTCTTTTGTCTTCTTACGATTTAAGCATTTCTTGAGACATAATAATGTCAGTTCTCCCACACTACAGACAAATAAAAAAGTTGAATGTATAAATCAAACCATTTTTACCCGCTTAAAATGTGATATTAATAATCATTGAAATAAAGTCCATTAGACAAAAATTTGGGAAAAAAATACCCTTCAACATAATCACCTCATACTATAACAGGATTTTTTCGAAGAAGCGTGAACATTAGCTAGGAAAAAACCAAGAAATATTATCAAAAATAAAAATAAATAAATAAATAAATAAATAAAAAAACATGACAAAAGATTTCATTTAGCAAATTTCAAGGTTGATGATTCAATCAAGAAGGATGAATTTCAATACCCCAGTACAAGAAAATTAAGGCCCCCTGCACTCAGACTTCCATACAGAATTAAGAAGATATTCAGATGTTCTATTTGCAATAAGTAGACCAAATCCACTATGCAATTCGTTTTTAAGGCACACATTAATCCATCTAAAATTTTTCGATAACAACAGGAAACCCAAAATGGAAACGTGAAGTAAAACACAAAAAAGTAACACAGAAATGACTGAGTTTTACTTATCAAGACTTTTTGTTGAAGATGATTAATGTGATATAAGTATGTTTTATTTATCAGTGACTTCATTTCATTTCATTCTTATTTTGTTTTGAAATTGTGGGTTTGGATATGATGGCCACGTATTATGATTCACTTTTTTCCGAAAACTTTCATGTCATAAATTTAAATCAGACTTTTGATGGAAAGTTAATTTTTGGAAAATATATAGTGGATACGAGAAAATTCAATCATTGTGATTTTTGTGTTGTTCTGAATCATTAAGAGGACAAAATTATTTTGTTTTGATTTGTATACCTCTTATTGATTTTCATATTAATATCCCTGAACATCTGTGAATCAAGCTTGCAGATTTCTCAGAGAGATGTGTTGGAAAGGAAATATTATGAATTCAAAATTTATTAAGATAGAGAAGAATCTTCCTATGAGACAGAAAAAAAAAAAAAGTAACACTAAGAAATTAAAAATATCTTCATGTAATATTTTTAAATAAATGTGAATATTAGGATTTTATATATTATGTTTTAACTGTGATTAATAATTAAGTACTAGTAATGATGATTCTAGAGAACACTGCGAAAAAAATCGAGTACAAAGTGCTCCCTTTTAAATACTTCACATACTCAAAATAGCTTCGATTCCAACGTATTCAAATTTAAGACTCGCAAGTACTCATTTTTAATAAAAGGTACGTACTCAAAATGGAAATTTCACATACACATTTTTGAAGATACTTCTGTGTCAAATATGAGTATTATGAATTTCCTCTGAATTTATTTCCTCTAAGAGCTATTTATTACTCTTAAATATCTATCTCTCATTAATTATTTATTACTCTGAAATAACCTATTTACTCATACTCTAAATGAAGAAACTTTAATTTACCGACAAAAAGTGCTGTTTTATAATATGAAAGAAACAAAATTACAATTATTCTAAGATGTATTTTGTCCCAACACAACAAAGGCAATGTTGCCATTTCTGAAATATAAACTGTATAAAACGTAGATAATAATATAAATAGATAATGAATTATATATACAAAACCTATAAAGTAAAGAAAACGATTATATAATCAACCGCTTGAAGCTCGTGCAATATTACTCAGAAGCTACAATTAGAAAAATGTAAACAAAAATATTAGAGTCAAAATATTGTTCAGTGAGTGTGAAATAGAAAAATGAGTGTCAAGTATTTATTTTTGAATCCATTACTGCATGGAATATGAGTATCAAACAATCAAATGAGTATGTTTTTAATTTATTTTCGATACTGTAGTTGTATCGAATATGAATTTTAAACAGAAAAATACATATCAACTTAAATTTTAAGGAACTTAAATTAGCGCACCTTTATTTGCAAGCATCATTTTCTTCATCTTACATATTATTTAACATACACTTTATGAAGTTTTTGTTACTAAACTTCGAATTAAAATTCTTGCATTTACTGTGTCTAACAAAACTGTTACTTTTAAAAACAAAAATGAAACTGTTATGTGATCATAAACTGTACTTTGAATTTATACCTCAAATTTAAATAAGTTCGAGAGGTTTAATAAATCTTTAATTAACGAAAACAGATTCGATTCAAGATATAAATTTTTTTCAAAAAAATGTGTAAGAAATTTAAGCTAGTAGTTCCAGAAACATTTCAGTTCATTCAAAATTATATTTATGTTTTTAGAAGCAATATATAGTTTTGTTTAAATATATAGTTTGTTTTCTATACATGCAGAAAATTGAGTTCTATTTAAAGTTCATTGATTTAAAAAAAAATTATTGCAAATATCTTGTAAACATTATGATGAATATTAGATTTTCCATAATAAAAAACTTAGTGTACAGCATATTCCTCCCAACTAATATATATATATATATATATATATATATATATATATATATATATTCTTTTGAATTAACATAACAACAAAGCTAATACCTAAAATTAATGATTCGCTGTACACAGAAAAAATAAAACCAAATCATATTTTTGAGAAAATTATTCTGAATATCATACACGCATATATCAGATACTTAAAAATAAAACATTCACAATTTTGAACACAAGAATATTAAAAAAATAGTATAATTTTCTTACTCCTACAGATGAAGGTATGTCGTTTTAAAAATCACTTATATAAACACTGCTATCTAATCCATACTACAGTCCAACTCCATCCCCATTCGTACAACATAGCTTATGTTTTAATGTAGCGTACAATGAGGTATCATTTAAAATCATTAGGAAGTTCTAATGAGTAAAGATAAACAAACAGATTTTTTACTTCTTTCGAATCAACAACATTTTGTTACTAAATATGAGTGAAAATACTTTTCAAACTGTGCTGTTTCAAATAAATATGTTATTTATGCATAGTTATTACGTAGGCAATTCTTTAATTTTTCGAAAGAGAGGTAAGTCATCTACACAGCCAATTAATACAGCTATATTTTTGGAATATACTGTACCATTATAGTATAAACTATTAAATGTAAGAATTTCTGCTTGGTCTGTTAAACCGTCCATGTTACATAGCAGTTCTTGCTGCTTTGAGTTATGCGAACTTGGACACACTTAGATCCCAAAACATTTGTTATATAAGGAATTCTAAAGTTTTTTTTTTTTTTTTTTAATAATAAACACATGTGCTATTTTTAATCAATGTTAGTGAATTAAAATTTACTTTGACAGAGCTTGTCTCCTTTATGTTTTTTAGAAAATATCAAATCAACAAGAATTTTTTTTAGAAATATCATAAGTGTTTTCAATCAAAGCAAAGCAGTATGGTCACACGAAATCATAGCTTTTTTCTGCATTACGGTTTATACAATAACGTAAATCTAATTTAAACAACATGGATCTGTTCATAATTAAGACAAAATATCCATTATGCATTAATTTGTAAGTACATTTAATTTTTCTACATAATGTATCGTAGGGAAATTTTGGAATATAGAATAATAAAAAGTATTGAAATTGATTAACGTGTTTCATTTTGCCAATTGATTATGTTCATTTTGTAATTTCTGATCTAAAAAAAGTATTATAAAATTTACATGAAATTACTCTCTTAGAAAGGTTAATTGCCTATATAAATATTTTGTAAACTTGCCTATTTGAAGACATGCAAGCTATTTTAAAATTGAATATAAAAATAAAACTAAAATTGTTCCAAATTGAAAAACACTACCTTTAATATTTGTCTATAAAAAGAGCTTTTGGGGCACAAATATATTTCATGAAGAAATTACGGTTATTGGTTAGCCACCTTTAAAAGCGGAATTTTAAATTATGTGATTTTAGCACTTAGATATGCATCATGATATACATAAACGTTTTAAATTACGTTTTGACCTATATTATGTTCTACTGCAATAGCCACTGACATAATGTTTTGGTGTTTGCCAATGTTGCTTAAAGTTGAGTTCAATTTTGACCTGAATGAATCAAATAGTATGACTTATTAGGTATCCAAATAAATTGCGTATAACTTAAAACTCTATATTTCTTTTAAATAATCTGCCAAAATAAGGTGAACATTTATTACATTCATCATATAATTAAATTGGTTGTAAATCATACATAGCAAAAAATTAATAATTTTACCAATATATGTCTACAAAAACAAACCGGTGTGGTATGCGAACATCAGATTTCTCCATGTACTAGTTCTTTACATCTTGTACATCAATTTTATTTCGATTAATATATTTAATATTATCACATTTCTCACATTATTCAGTTATTTACATTCGGTAGGAAATAATCTGAGTATATTTTTATATATCTATATAGACTTATTCTCGTTCAATTGTGTTGTTAAAATGTCGCTCGGTAAGCCTATTTAAACTTGCTTCTGGCGTTTGTTTGTATACTTCCGATATAAGCTTTAAATTATTTTCTGCTTTAAACAGATGTATTTTTGAAATGTTAACGGCCATTTCAACTTTTCGTTTTGATTAAGCTTGTTTTATATTTCAAATTATTTTATGTGTTAATATCGTTGCGTACCATTAGATAATCGGTTGATTCTAACATGTTAAAAATAAAGGCCCCAATGTCTATTCCAGTATTGAAATTATTCTAAACCCTCTAAAAATTCATGTGAATAGTTAAAGTGTAATTAAGCTCTTCTGAATTATAGTACCTTTTATATATAAACACTTTATATTTATCAGGCTGATTCTGTTTGAAAAATGAAGCAATATTGGATTAAACTATTTTCTCTTTTAATCAAGATATATAATGAAGCTGTAACAATTATATAACGATTTATGATTTAAACAGGTGCAATTTTGTTCCTTGAATTAAAGTATTTTTTTAAATATGTTTTGCAAACGAAATTAATTTATTTAATCATAATTTGATTATAATGTTTCAAAAAGGAATCAACAGTATTTAAGAAAAACATATGTGAATATGTAAATTCTGTATACAATTTTAAAATTAATAATAGATAGCATTAATTTTTTTCTCTTTTTCTCAAAGTTATATTTATTGATCAAATACAATTTTTACTTATATGTTTTAAAGTAAAATGAAGTACAGAAAAAATTCTGAATATTGTGAATAACAAGACACATCCCAAAATTTATATTAGTGATAATCTGATTTTTAAAAATATGTATAAAATATAAATTTTTAAAATTATATTTGAAAAGAAATGATACAGTCGGGGGTAAAAAACAGAATTTTGAGGAAATAGAAAATTTTACATTCTATAAATCTTGAGTACTGCTTAAGGATCTGTTACATTGCCTTGTCGTGCAAATGTGATTCTTGTTTCCTCCAGCCTATACCAGAACCTCAGTTTTAAACTGCTGTTTGTAGAAAATGCAACACCATGAAGGAATCATCAGAATCAAATGAAATTCGCAGCAAATGTCAATTATAGGATATTATGCAAATTAATAAAGTTTCAGAGCCATCGCGCGTGCGCGGCGCGCGCAGCGCCCTCTGAATTGATGCTGAAAGCGTATAAATAAAGTGCTGTAGCGGGACGTTGAAAAAAGTCTATGATTATTTGTTAGTGGCAAACGTTTAGTGAGACCTGAGTATGCCTCCACGACGGAAGAATAAGAAATTCAAGCAACTTACGGAGTTTGAACGAGGGAGGATAATCGGCCTTCGAGAAGGAGGATTTTCCTATCGCGCAATAGCAGCTCGTATGCAGCGGAACAGTTCCACAGTGATGCGAGTTTGGAAGCAGTGGACCGACGAGCACCGAACAACTCGAAAAACAGGCACTGGACGACAGAAGGTGACGTCAGAGCGCGATGATCGACACCTGCTCCGCATGGCGGTGAATGATCGCACAGCTTCCTCCAGGCAGCTGGCAGCACGTTGGTCTACTGCTACAGGTGTACAATTGTCGGCTTCGTCAATTCGTCGTCGTCTGCTGCGCCGTGGATTGCGTGCAAGGGTGCCTTTATACAGGATTCCCCTCACGGCGAATCATCGACGGCTGCGTCGGCAGTGGGCTCTTGAGCACAGAGACAGGCGAGCTGATTGGCACCAAGTTGTCTTTTCAGATGAATCACGCTTCAATTTGTGGACCCATGATGGCCGTGTTCGTGTTAGACGTTATGCCGGTCAACGCTGCCTTCCTGAGTGTATTATTGAACGACATAGTGGTCGAACACCCGGAGTTATGGTCTGGGGTGCGATTTCGTATCATGGACGATCCAATTTGATACGAATTGAGGGTAATCTCAATAGCAACAGGTACGTCCGTGAAGTGCTACAGCCCGAAGTCGTTCCTTTCCTTCAAGGCATCCCTGGAGCTATCTTTCAGCAGGATAATGCACGCCCACATGTTGCGCGGACTGTTCGAGACTTCTGTTCAGCACAACGCATGCAACTTCTTCCTTGGCCTGCTTATTCACCGGATATGTCGCCTATTGAGCACGTGTGGGATATGGTTGGTCGGCGTCTCGCTCGTGATCCGCGTCCTGCAGTTTCCAAAGACGAACTTTGGTTGCGCATACAAGCGATATGGAATTCTCTTCCTCAAGCAGATATTCAACATCTGTTTGACTCCATGCCACGTCGTATAGCAGCACTTATTGCAGCGCATGGTGGCTGCACCAAATACTGATTTCGGACGCTTAATTTGTTTCTTTTGTTTTGAAAATTTCATCATTTATTTGTATCAATACAAGTCGTTTCTGCATTAAATTTCATTTGATTCTGATGATTCTTTCATGGTGTTGCATTTTCTACAAACAGCAGTATACTTTGTAATACATCTCGGCACAAGCATATTTTTTAAAAACATTAACTTTCAGAAGTGCAGGAATAAAGGGGTTAAATTGTGTAAATAAAAATACAAATATCAAAAAATAAAAAAGCTAGATAATATACTCGGCTTTGTCCTATGGTGACATTTATTATCGTTTTTACAATTTAATGAATTATACATAACTATAAGTGTTTGTGCCATGTATCGAATACGAAAGAAATCGTTTTATTTATTCTGTGTGAATGAAAATGTTGGAGTTCATCCATAAAATAAAATCTGAATATACTGCACCAAATATTTCTTTAAATTTTTACAACATGTTTGGGCCATATTATAAAAAAAAAAAAAAAAAAAAA
>BMAW01047527.1:5269-96226 GCA_019974015.1 Nephila pilipes
ATATATATATATATATATATATATATATATATATAGTATTTACAATATTTTTCATAATTTTCCACAAGTTCTATAGGCAGGCTTATTATCATTTGAATTTTATTAAAAGAAATTTAAAATATAACAATTTTAAAATATGGTAATTTTTTTAAATTTTCATTTCTTATTAAATACTCTTCTTTCTTAATCCAATTAATCTTGTCCTTTCAAGTTTAATTCTTCGTTTGATTTTGCATTCAGTACTCAATCTGATATAGAGCTCTGCGACACACTTCCACTTTTCAATTTTTATTTCAGTACTTCTGACGTTTTCCCCTCAATGTGCTAATATTATATTTTAGGTTTTTCTTCTAGAGAAGTTTTTATTTTAATCCTGCTTAATCTTTTAATTAACAATTTATAAATATGTTGATCTTTGTGTATGAGATTTACCTTGTATATATCTCTATTTTCATCGGTATTTTCCTTGAAATTTTACAACGTTTTTCTGAATTTCACTTGGTGTGTGTGTGTGTCATCAAATTTTCGATCCTTAATTTAACCAACTTCCCATCAAGCTAGAGCTTTGAAATTTTGGGAATTGTTCGTACTCGCCTAACAATGCAATATTTAGACGTTTGCGATAAGTTTTAACTAATATTTCAATAATTTTAATAAGTCAAAATATTCTTTCCTCTCGGCGCTTTTAGGATTGAGGAAAAAATTTCTTTCCCCCTCTGGGAGTACCGGGCACTCCCTACGCAGCATGAAGTATCGTAAACCTTTTGTACTCACAAAGGGGAGATACTATCTCCCCTTTACTATCTCCGAGATTGTAAGGGTTGCTGACTTTTTGTCAGTAGTCATTCGCAAGAAAGAAAGTTTCCAATATTTGGCGCCATGTCTTATCACAATAATTTTTTCTGAATTCTGGTTCCCATTTTTTTTAATAGAATGACTTACAAACTTTCAAATGCATATTTTGATTTTATGAGTATAGTGAATTTTTTAATACGCTCACAAATGTCTCTTTTTAAGTAAATTTTAAAGTTAAAAATAACTAACAGTTTTAAATAATATTTCAATAATTTTCTCTAATAAACTTTGCCACCATATAAAAACGTTATTTTTAAAAACGTTGGTTTTTATATCGAATTATTTCTTCTATTTTGTGTCTGCGATATTTAAACTTTTTTTTTTTTATCTTTATACTATTTTTATACGATACTTTTCTGTATTTGGAAAGTTTTGCCAGTAAAACTAGTACAACCGAACTTTAACAAAAAACATTATATTTCTTTCTTTTTTTTTTTTTTTTTTTAAGATATTTACCTTTATTTAATTTCAGATTCTGTTCTTAAAATAATTTTATTGTTTTTAATTTTCTTTCCGTGCCATTCTTTAAAATACAATATTCTTTTAGGTAATTCTTTATTTTGATCAACTTCTTATAAGTTTTTATTATTATTTCACAACGTTTTTCTGAATTTCACTTGGTATGAGTGTGTATGTGTGTGTGTCATCAAATTTTCGATCGGTAATTTAACCAACTTCCCTTCAAGCTAGAGCTCTGAAATTTTGGGAATCGTTCGTACTCGCTTAACAATACAATATTCAGACATTTGCGACAAGTTTTAACTAATATTTCAATAATTTTAATGTCAAAATATTCTTTCCCCTCGGCGCTTTTAAGGTTGAAGAAAAAATTTCTTTCCCCCTCTGGGAACACCGGGAACTCCCCATACGCCACATGAGGTATCGTAAAACTAACAAAGGGGATATAGTAAGGGTTGCTGACTTTCAGTCAGTAATCATTCGCAAGAAAGAAAGATTCCAATATTTGGAGCCTTGTCTTATCACAATAATTTTTTCTGAATTTTGGTTCCCATTTTTTTTTAATAGAATGACTTACAAACTTTCAAATGCATGTTTTGATTTTATGAGTATTATGAATTTTTTAATACGCTCACAAATGTCTCTTTTTAAGTAAATTTTAAAGTTAAAATAACTAACAGTTTTAAATAATATTTCAATAATTTTCTTTAATAAACTTTGCCACCATATAAAAACGTTTTTTTTTAAAAACTTTGATTTTTATATTGGTATGTTACTATTTTACTTTTTCATTTGTGTGTAAGAAATTATATACAGTGGTACCTTGAGATACGAATGTCCTATCATACGAATGTTTTGAGATACAACATGAAATATTCTAAAATTTATACCTCGACATACAACGAAAAATTTGAGATACGAATTTGCGATGTGCAATAATTGCATAGGTGATCCCTAGATGGCAGAGCGTTCGCTCAGCTTTCCTCCCGCCGCTTCTGCCAGCTATGTCGCTCTGTTTGGTTGTTGAGACCAGAGTCCTCTGTATGGCCGTCACGACGTGTTATTCGCTTTGTTTGTGCTTGTTTTTCGTGTAATTTTGGATAATATATATACTGTACTCTGCATATTTTGTTATTTTAACCATGGATCCCAAAGTTAAAGACAAAACTGGTGAAAAGAAAAAGCCTAAGAAAATGATCTCAATGGAAGCGAAACATGAAATTATTGCAAAGCATGAACGTGGCGTTCGTATCATTGACTTAGCAAATGAGTATGGCCGCAATCCTTCTACAATATCCACGATCATCAAGCAGAAGGAAGCTGCAACCTTCCAAAGGCGTCACCATTATTTCAAAGCTACGAACTAATACACATGATGAGATGGAACAGCTACTTTTATTATGGATTAAGGAGAAGCAATTGGCAGGTGACTCTGTTTCTGAAGCGATTATTTGTGAGAAGGCTGGCGCCATCTTCCAAGACCTCAAGCGTGATGTAATCGAGACGGAGGGAGAATCATCGCAAGGCGGTGAGGGATTCAAAGCTTGTCGTGGCTGGTTTGACAATTTAAGAAACGAAGTGGCATTCATTCAGTTATTCATCATGGAGAAGCATCTAGTGGAGATACAAAGGCGGCTGAAAATTTCATTAAGGTTTTTGAAAAACTCATTAGTGAAGAAGGATACCTACCGCAACAAGTGTTCAATTGTGACGAAACTGGGTTATTTTGGAAAAAATATACCTAGGCGCACGTTTGTCACGGCTGAAGAAAAGAGTCTACCCGGCCACAAGGCTATGAAAGATAGGTCTCTTGTGAAGGTCTCACGCAGTGAAAGTCAGGAAACTGAGGCCAAAAAGGCCCGACGTTAAAGTGATGATTAATAAACATTGTGTGTTATTAATATATTAATAAATAAATTAATAAACATTATGTGTGTTATTACTCGTTTATTTATGTACAAATTGTGTATATTATATGTAATTTAACTGTGTTTTGGGTTAGTTTCATATCGCTAGAGCGCATTAATATATATTACATTATTTTAAATGGGAAAAATTGCTTTGAGATACGATTTTTTTGCCATACGACGATGATCACAGAACGATTTAAATTCGTATCTCAAAATACCACAGTATAGATAAATAAATTGTAATAATTCTTTTTTGTAAGTATTTATTTTTCTCTTTTAATATTTGTTTATTTATTAAATTTTATTAATTTACTATGAGAGTATTTCATTATTTTTTATTCAAATCACTGTATTCCTTTATGTATATATAATATTGTCGTGTAGATGTCGGATCAGGTTGAATTAAATACGCAATAATTTATCTCATTAACGGGATTTATAAGCGTACTAAGAGTAATTACACTTGACCGAGAATTTTCTCAGATGGAGAATATATTGTTTTATATTTTACTATACTAGGATATTACAGAACACTACTCTGGAAACGCAAAGAATACTCTGAAAGGCTTTAGAAATAGAAATGAAAAACACAGAACAATTTCACAAAATTTTACCCGCATTTTCCGTATTTTCTGCCATGGGTTTTGCAGCCGGGAATTTTGGATATGTAGACGAGGGTCTTTCTTCCACGCCATATGTGTTTTCGAGATTCGTGGCAATGTATTTAAAACTGTTGTAGAATAGCAAGATGAGTAATTCAATTTGTTTATTGCCTGCACATTACTCATCTTTCAAGTTTTTCTTCTATTTACAACCTTTTAATTTATAATTTTTCAAACTGTCCACATTATTAAATATCAAACCAACGTCTGATCAAGCCCAATACTGGAGTTTTAAGAAAATGCATTCAAATCTATTTTTGAAATTTGTATTTTACTGTCAGTAAAGAAATGTTGAAGAGAAATATAAAATATTTTTGTTAGAGGCAACGCTTTTATTTAACAAAGTATATTTTTAAAGATCCGGTTGCCTGAGGCAACTCTTTCTCTTTATAAGTCGAAAAAGGAAAGCAATGCTTTTGTTTAATACCTTCACATTTAATTTAATAAAGGAAAATTTTTCATGTTGAGTAAAGTAAAATTCTTCTGGATGTTCATTGAGTATTTGACAAGGTACATTCCAGTTCCTTCAAAAATTTGAAGTTTTTAAAAGTCTTCTAGGAGAGTTCTTTCTTTAAAAAACATTTAGAAATCACGTATACTTTTTGGTGAATTGTAGATATGACGACTGCCTGATTTTCTTCAAAGTTTGATTTAATCTGATCACCTTTAACTGTTGTAAAATTTTGATATGAAGCATTGTCAAATTATTCTTTTAGTACATTTTAAGCCAATTATTCTTTCAAAAAAATTTGCCAATATTTTCGAACATTGTCTTTCTCGAGTAATTAAAAATCCATCAAGTTACGAGAATTTATGCTGATGAAACTTAAATTTAATTTACAGAAATAAAGAAATACATTTTGTTGTGTTTTTCAGTATTTTAATTATGTTGTGATATCGGTAGGTACTTTTTGGCAGGGAATATTTACATTCTTCGTTCAGAAAACATATATATCTGGCATCACTAAATGAAGTTTATAAACATTTCCACGCCGACCTTGAAGCTCAAACATCAACGACGCTTCTTTGATTCTGGCTGTAGTTAAACGAAAAAGTGAACAAATTAAGAACTTGAGTATTTAACGTTTCACACTTGTTGAGGAATGTTTTAAATTGATATTTTTTTATCTTGCTTTTTAAGTCGAAAAGACCGTTCCAGATGGCTTTCACAATGACTAGATTTTCTTAGTAAGTTTTAAAAACTTTATCAATGTATTTGTGAAAAATATTATAGAATTAAGAATTTTTTTTCTTAAGACTTCGACTAATTTTAATAGCTCTATTTTGTAATTCACTGACAATCATGTTTAATATTTCGATTTCTTTTGAAACCTGTTATTGATGATAATTTTATGTTATTTTAAAGGGATTCGTGAAGAGTTTTTCAATATGTTTGTTATGTTTTGTTGTGTGATTTATGTTTTTATTAACTGAAAGTTTTGAAGTATTGTTTTTTAAATTCTTATTAGAGTGATTGATCAGGAAATTTTCTTGTTTCACAAAAAGGAAATATAATTTTTTCAATGGACATTTAAAATCAAAATATATAATAAATGATAGAAATAAATAATAATATCGATACTATAAATGTTAGACAAAAGTATAAATTTACAGATATCTTTGAAGCTAAAATACTATGAAGCTATTTTTTTTCTCAATCTCACTTAATATTAGCACATGTCGAAATATTATTTTATTAAATTTCAAGTGTCATTTTTCATTTATAACATTAAATTGGAACAGATGCATTATTTTCTTGGGTCAAAGGTATTTTTTGTTTTTAAAGCTGATCACCTTGTTAGGTCCAAATGTCACATATTAAGAACGTTACCATACTTGGCATTAAAAAAAATCAAAATTAGCATGTAGACATCTACTGCATAAGGACCAAAATATCTTCGAAAAATGCAAATTCATTCCACAATTAGAAACATAAAATTCGGTCATCTTTTAAAAAATGGTACAATATCACATGAAGGAATTGATTTTAAATTGTAACAAATTCTGTAATTGTAAGTGTTAAAAGTTAATTTTTCTAATATGCTTGGTATTTTTATTGTATTTAAGTAAAAGTTGACATATATCTCATTTCATTTTTCTCTTGTACTGTCTTCAACTTCTGCTGAATTGCATCAAATGAAACATTTTGAATGTTTTGTGAAATGCATATCAAAATTGAAGTAAACAAATTACAAATTTGGTGATGAGGGTGAAAAAGACATCTTTAATATTCGTAATGATGATTTGCCCTATCAAAAGATTTTTGAATGAGTCTCTTCTAAACATTACTTTTTAATAATTCACTTCCTTTCAGTATTGTAAAGTCGGGCTTGCGTTTGATGCAAGCTAGTCAAAAAATGTGTATCCGTTCAGTTCAAAGTTCCATTGGAGTCAAAGAAGATTTATCCAGCTTTGATCCTGTGCAAGTTAAGCTGTTAGATGAAATGTGTATTGCTGTTGACACAAATGATAAAGTATTAGGTCCACGAACAAAAAAAGACTGCCACTTGATGGAAAATATTAACAAAGGTAAAATTATATTTCTGTCCATGAGCATGTTATCATTTTATTATGAAAAATATATTAAGGAAGGATAATGTATAGTTGAAACTGAAAATATTGATTATATTGGAAGTTACCTTACTGTTACAAGTAAAAAGCAAAAATTTTGTGGGTACGAAGCAATAATGTTTAATTATGTTTTCTCAGTGAAATACGAGTTTTCATTTTGTGTAGTCTCTATTAAATATGTTATAGTAAATTAAAATTTCTGTTAAAATATTCTGTTAAAAAAAGTTTGTGTTTCATAAATGTGAGCAATTGAGATGTTGTACAAAAATGTTCAAAGCATAAATAAATGTGAATAGAACAGACGATACAAGTTTTGTTGTTTGAATAGTTTACTTGCAAATGCGATTTGATATAACCAACCTATAAATACAATATTTTTCATGTCTAATTAAAATATTGACAGCAAATATCTTTTTTTTTTTTTTTTATTGAATTGAAAGGATTTTCTGATGAAAGAAAATAATTGTGAAATAGAATTAGATAATGTGCATGATTACATCTTATTAAATTATGTTTTTTTTAAATATAGTTTTTTCATGTTACAATAATGCTTCTCTCGCAACTGTTTGTGAAAAAACAAAAGTAATTTTGATTATGTAGCACTTGGGTAAAGAAATTCATATACTTCCATTTTATTGGTTTGTGTGTGTTTAAATTGAAAATTTCATGAAATGTTGAAAAACTAGCATGCATGTATTATTGTTGTCATACCTTACAATCTTTAACATTTACTAAAATAGTACTTTTATTTTTATTTCAATTTATATGCTTTTGTTTATTTATTAGGAGAGCGAGTTCTGCATTTTTTAAAAAAAAATTACTGAAGGTTCTTTAATCTTATAAAATTTTATTCCAATTTTAAATTTTTAATACAGTTTTTCTATTATAAAATTTATAATGTAGCTTAATTAAATATTGCATTTCTTATTGATACTGGCATAACATAAGCATTTCCTTTTCATATTGTCATATTTCAAATGCACTTTTTGTTTTACTTAGTCTAAAACATGACGGGGTGTCGTATAAAATTTGACCATTTCTTTTCCAATAATTTGAAATTAAGATATAGTTAAAATTTTAAATATCTTTTCATGTAAATGTAAGTATTTAACTTTTTATATTTAATGAGAAGAGCTCAGCATATTTCCAGACATGAATAATCTCTGATATCTGGATATATCCTAAAGTATTAACATATAGGGTTTGCTGAATTTTTATTGAGATGTCTCACATGAACATTTGTATATTTTTAGCATGTAAAAGCATTTAGACTAATTTTGCATGTTTATCCACAATATTTTTTTAAAATTTAGTGATTTTGAACAACTTCAAATTTAGTCTTATACAGTGCTTATATGCATTATCAAGTCTAGATATTGTGTTATGCTGTTTATATATTAACACTGACTTCATCGATAACATATATAAACAGTATAACAGTTAATTGGAGTTAGAAAATACACTGACACATGTGAATGCAACCAATGTATGGTTTTGTGCATAGGAACATGGAGTGATATTTCATATACTGTTGTGAAGAAATGGGCAACTTGAATTATTTTAATCAATTCACAAAATTTGTATTGCTCTAAATGACTCAAATCAAGTGAAATGTTATTAGACTTATTCATTAACTTAAATAGATATAGTCAGTTAAGAATTTTTTCCATTATTTGTACTTTTTTAAATCTGATTTTCATCTAGAAAATAGCCTAAGTTTATAATTTTGCAAAATTTAGTTTTTGATAGAAGTTCAAAAAAAAAAAAAAGAATCTCTTAATGTTTTTAATTGATTGCCTCAAACAGAGTTGACAATATAAAATTTTCTATGTATTACTTTTCAGAAATGTTTGCTCCCATAATAAGTTTTTTCCAATTCTAAAAATGTTAACAAAAAAAAAAAAAAAAGTGAATAATAACATCAAAATTTTTAATATTCATATTCATTGTGTCATGAAACCTATAGATTTAAATTTTCATGGATTTCTCTTCAATAGCTTAAGAAATACTCAGTCAATTTTACGATAGGAAATTGGAAAGCATTGAAAGGTCATGTATCAGTGTATTATATTTAATTAACAATTCCTTTATCACCAGGTGTTTGAAGATGGGAAAAGTATTATAAATAATCAATTTTTATTTTTGAACCATATTAATTTTACAATTACTTCATGGTATATGAAATAAAGAACTATAACAATACAAATTCTGGAAAACAAATTCGAAGATACGTTGTTACCAAGATTATTACTTGAAATAAAATCATTTTTTTTTTATTTCTAATGGCAGATTATAAACAGTTGCTGTTAAAGAAAAAGA
Source organism: Nephila pilipes (assembly GCA_019974015.1). NCBI lineage: Eukaryota > Metazoa > Arthropoda > Arachnida > Araneae > Nephilidae > Nephila > Nephila pilipes. Next base: position 14,046 of record BMAW01047527.1, read on the forward strand.
AAAAACAATTGCAAGTTAACAAAACACAAAATAAGAATAAGAAATGCTGCAACAACATTTTGAAGATTAATCTGCAGGATGTGGTATATACATGGCTTTCTAACGGTTTTTCCGAATATCTTTGAGACTAATGATGGAATAAAATTTGAAATATATACTATTTTATATGCTCTCTATTTAATTCTGAAGAATTGATTCAGTTATGAAAAAAATTGTTAGAAATGAAGTAATGTGTATTTTAGCTAATGAGTGAACTAAAATCATAATTTTTCTTTAAAACTAATAATAGTGACATTAATTTTCTTTAGCTGCGATAAAAATTACAAAAATAGTTTAGCAGTGCCTATTTTTTTAACTACTGTTCTTATTTTTTCTAGAATGGGGATGGGAAAGATGTATTGCTTTTTCTTGATCAAATTATTTTTTAACCATTGAGATACATATTACAATTTACTATCAAATATAAGTTTTGTTATTAAATTATTACCCTATGATAGTGAATTATAATTAATTGTCAGCAATTTGATTGCTAATTTTTTTAAAATTGTACAAATTGATACATTGGTGCGATTTTTCCTCAATTAGTCTTTTTATTATTTTGAAGCTTTATATTATTAATTCCTGAATCATTGCATTTAACATATTTTTAAAAGTCTTATTACTAGAACCATTGTATGAATCAAGTCATACAATTTGAAGAATATTACAGAGGACATGAAGTATCCCATAAATCACCAAGATACTGTTATATACTTCTCGTCTGAAGGTGTTTGTACTTAAGAATATAAAAATAACTGGTTTAAAATAAAGCAGAAGAAATAAAATGGGATTTTTTCCCGCAACTTTGAGGTATTGGATCTTGTTGTTGTATGTGAAAGTGTAATATGTGAACCTGTTATTGGCAGACCTTGATTAGATGAGCAAAAGATTTGGCTATTGTTTTAACTGATATAAATGCTTCTTGTGCAAGTCAACATTGGAGCAGATATTATAGGCAAATTTCTGACAAGCGATGAGAGATCTTTATACTCAAAGACAGATACTTTTTATAAATTAGGGAAACTTTTATAACGATATGTTGTTAAAGCTTCCCTAACTTCAGAGGCATTAATGAATCAGCATTTTAAAAAAGCTATTATAATATTGCTTATTAAATCGATTCTATTTTAATTTTTGAACAATACATAGGTTCTGAAACAGTTTGATGTGGAAACTGTGAAATAATTTTGGTTCTCATTAGATTAAGTGAAAGTCTTTTAATTTTATTTTATTAAAATGGATTCGAAAAAGCTTTCGTAATTTTTGAAACTAATTAACTTAATCAAAATCTATCCTAATTAACTTTGTACAAGTTATCTTATCAAAGCTTAGAAATATGAACTTCGAGTAGAATAATTCTGTTGAAAAGTAAACGTGATTTTTTTTTCTAGCTGTATATTTTCCTCTTTTGCTCATATATTAATTGTGTGACGTGGCTCAAAAAAGTTTTAATATGTTTCATTAACTAAAATGCTCAAAGAAGTATGCGCCTAATAATATAGTCCAAAATTTTGCATTTCTTATATAACTCCGACTCATTGTCTCGAACCGGTGATCCGAAATGAAGTATTTCCTTTAAATGCGCAGTGATGCCTGACTTACTAACGTCTTGTCACAGTTAGTGATCATTTCGTTATCATGCTACAGAATAAATAACTGATGATTGACAGCATATTTTTATTTGTTTTCATGAATACATTTTTTCTTTATAGCCACAGTAACTTGATTTCTTAAGAGCCCATGCAGATAGGTAGTATATTCCGCTTTGTAATTTCTTGCAAATATTGTAATGGAAAAGAGCTAGCTCATGTGTTATGTCATTACAATAAGTCCTAACATTGGCGTAGAGTGCTAGTTTATTTGTCAACTTCATCGACTGATCGAGGTTCCGAATTATAAGGCACATGGCTGTGTTAGCGGATCATAAGATAATTAACAGAAATAGATAGCCAGAAATGTTGAATAATTCAACTATAAATCTACTGTTTTCCCACCACCTTCAAAAACTAACTTGCAATTACAAACAAAACGGCGGGATTACTGTATAAATCCGTCATTAAATAAATCTTGTTGTATTATATTTTCCGCAAGGAAACTCCTACATATGGATATTTCGTTTCATATAAATATATGTATTGTTACAGCCAAACAAAAATAATATCTAGAACTTTATTAAAATGATTACTTATCTTTATTGTTCATCTTATTGACCTTTGCTACATATTTTGAATTATAATCTAATAATGAAGTCATAATACCCTTTGCCAAAAGTGAGCCACAAGCACTCCAAAAGAACAATAATAGCACCCAGTAGCGGCTGTGGAGATAGGAATTCGTAACTCTTTTAATCTTGTAATAGAAAACCTGAATTCGACAAGGAGGTTTCGACGAATGCAGACACACTCCCGGGATATCCTAGCGATCCTTCTCTATTTTCGACCCTCCTTCTTGTCAACTACTTTATCTTTTTTTTCCAACTTCACGTCTAGACCGCAGTTTAAATCTTGTTTGGCGCAGCATAGCCATATCTGACTCTTGCGCCAATAAACTTTACATTCACTCACTCACTCGACGAATGCAGACGTATTGAAGCATGTTAAAGATGCAAAGAATGTAACATGTTTGTATAAATGACTAACTGTTACCATGGAAAATATAGTTATTAATTAGAATTTAACTAGTCTCCTTTTGTTATTTTGAATTTTTTTTTTTTTTTCAACTAGCAATGCTAGAAGTATTACCTCATGGTATAACATAAACATGACGAATCCCACTGTACATTCCCCCTTTGATTGCACTCTTGATTTCATAGAAGAATGTTATTCGTAGTTTGTACTAGTAGTCTACGGTTGTTTTTTTTTCGTTATTTGTCAGACAAGCCATTGTCTTTCGAATACGTTCTCATTACAATAACACTTAAGCCTGTTTTAATTTCATCTAAATGTGATAGACTTCTGGAATGCAAGATCTATCTCAGCTTCTTTTTTCTTTTATTTTCAACGAGAAAGTTTTAGGTATTAAGATTTTAATACAGTCTAGCTAATCCAATTGTAATTTAAATTTCTTTTTGGCTTTAAGTGTTTTATAACAGCTACATATTGCCTGTGATTTAATTTGCTGTACCTTTGGGCATCTTTGAAATGACACTTGTTTGGCAAACATGCAATTTTCTTTTCTAAATTAAATAAGTCCATCGCTGCTTTTTATTTACGAATGCATGAATATTTTTGACACCTTAATATTCATTAGTTAGTCTTATCATACGTCCGGGAATTTCCCGGACAGTCTTAATTTTTTAGTGCTGTCCGAAGTTGCAAAAATGTCTGGGCTTTGAGGATTTTTTAAATTTTAGACCATCTTCTGCCTCAGAAATGCTATCCACTTTAAAAAAAAAAAGTGGCTGCGGTAGTCAAATAGTTAAGGCATCGGACTCACTGCCGGCGGTTTTTCGTTGATTCTTTGGCTCGAGCCTCGATGCCACTTAAGACCCGTCTTGTAGCCAGGGCTGATGCATGTACGGGCCCTAAAGTCCTCCTTCAAAATTACGAGGTCCGTTGCCATTAGCGCTCGTGTTGCTTCTAGTGCGACGTTAATAAAACCAAACCATTCTAAAAGAAAATAATGATTTTCAGGAATAATAATAATAATAAAAAAAAAAAAAAAAAAACTATTCGCAAGCATAGAAAATTCTTATAATTCTAGTATCCAATACTTAGAGTTGTTGAGAACCAGTTTTAATAAAGTTAGTAAATTCGAGTTGTTACATTTACGAACAGAAATTGCCTAGTCTGATTTAGAAGAGAGTGCAAAAGTTCTTAATGAAATTATAAAAGATTCCATAACTGTTGATGACTTATTTGATAAACGTACATTTAGTGTTGAACCAGGTAATTCAAAGCCGAAAGGTAGGTTGTGGTTCAAGTACTGAAAGAGCACCAGATAATGTTGAAAGGAAGAGGAAAGTAATTTTTGAGGTATTTCAAAGGACAGATACTTGATGCTGTTATTTTTCTAAAAATTGTTGAGTTTGCGATATCTTTGTTTGGGACATCTGCTCCAGATGAGAGAATCATTTTTTTGATTAAGGGGAGCATTTGGTCTGCGAAAAAGGTAGACTTTCATTATCTACTATTAAGCATCTACTAAATATTAAAATGAAGTCAGAACTTTCTTGTTGTAAATTTTATGATGTAATTAAAACGAAACAAACCATTTCTGAAAAAAGTAATGTCTAGTGAAAAATACAACTGAATAAATAAAGTTTTAATATTTTAGTAACTTGTGTTGACTTTCCAAGTAACGTCAAAAAATATGTTCTGAATTGTAACTCAAAAATATAGTAAGCCTATCATTATAGCATGTCTAAAATTCTAAGATATATCCCTATCAAGTTAATAAATTTTCTTTAGAATTTCTTTTTAAGACTGTTTGTATTCCTTGTTGAATAGAATGTTGCGTACCCATTTTCTCCTGTAACATATGATTAATTGACGTATTCCTGAAAACGGAAGGTATGCTATACACTTCACGAAATCTTAATGATAAATTACTTAAAATGTAACGGGAAAGACATAATTCTAAGGTATTATTTTCATGATTAGAATTTTGTCAAGAATTTAAGTTATTTAACTGATTTATATTAACTAGATTTATATGCGAAACTTAAGTTGCATTTTTTTGTAGTGATACATTTCCCTTTTACTAGTAAAATTTCACAAATAAAACTATTCTATTTGTAACTATAATTTTTTTTTTTTTTTTTTGAGTAATTGGGATCTGCATTTTTAAAAGGCATTAGAAAAGAAATGAAGGAAAAATATGTATATTTGCATTTTAAAAATAATCCAATATCTAAATTTCTATAAACAAAGAAACTTTAAGTAATTCACATATAGTGGATTATAAATTATTACGATAATGAAAAATATTTTTTAAAAAATATGTAATGATCAGATTTTGTGATCAGGTGCATAGTTTAAATAAAATCAGTTTCTCTTCCTACCTTTTAGCAAATCTTATGGAACTCTCTTAATTTTCTCATATTTAATAGCTCTGATGTGGAGGTATCTCCCACTCTGGGGAGAGGTACTCCGTAAATTTACACACCTTCGAACCTTGAAATAAAATCTCATTGTTTAAAGGTATGAATAGTGACGCAGATGCATATTGAAATTTATAAACACCGTGAGACATAATAAATAAAAATTGTTGTACAGTTGTAAAAAAAATTTCACCCATAACAACTTTCGCAAGTCTCATCGCATCTGGGGTAAATCAGCATTTATGCAAATGGTCCTCAGGGAACTAAATTATGGTGGAAAGGGATTAATTAACATTGTTAATCAACTTAAAAAAGTTTTTTTTTTTTTTTTTTTTTTTGCGCATGATTTTTGTTCCAAAAATTATTAAAAAATTCGTAACATTCTGCTTGGGAGTTGATGATTTACGCATATGAGGGATTAAAGAATGAGTCACCCAACGCTAAATAAATGTCTCAAACATTTAACAATTTTTATTTCTTCTATTCAATACTTTTCAAAGCTTTTTTCCACTAATATACTATAATGTTTTTTTAAAACACCGGAAAGATTATCATTATGAGAAAAATATGAATATCTAATACAGTTTCGTGAAAGAAAGTGAATTAAACTAATCAATTTTTTTTTTTTTACATGCTTGGATTCCTCGTGTCATTAAACTGTTATACCTAAAAAATTCTTGCAATTCAGTTTTCAGTGAAATATCTATTTTTCAAAAAAATTGTAATTTTTAGACCTTCAATATATATTCCGCTACAATCTGATTCTTTGCTTTTCATGTGTTGCATCAGCTATTTCTTCAGTTTTCAAGATATTGCTTAGTAATTGAATTTAGCTATTACACGTACTCCTCAACTTATTTTTTTCATGTCTTTTCTTATTTACAATTGAGATTTCATGAATCAATCATCAGTATTTTTGTTCCTCTTGTTAACTGACGTCTTGTCTATTACTTTTTTTGATTTTTTTATTGCACATTATATCGTGATTACTGCTTTTATTTTTATGACGTTTTTTTTAACCCACTTTAAAAAATGCGCTAAAACTGTCTTTAAAACTTGAAAAAAAACCACGAATAATCTAGGGTGATTATGTTTGTAACCTTCTAAAAACTGCTGGATTGCAATACAGTAGACATACTTAAGTTGAAAATAACACAACAGAGAATTGGAATGGAACAAAGTGTTTTCGCATCTTTTTGGCAAGTAAAGGATGAAGTCTGAATATAAAATAAGAACGCTGCGGATTTAGAAACATAACTCTAGACTACGAATGTTTCTTAATTATTGTCATCACGTGGATCTGGTTTTGCAGGCAGATAGTTTTAGTTTTTTTGATTTTCAGGGTTCTCCGTTTTTACTGGCTGGAGCCGCCATTCGAAACAAACAAAACCAAAACCAAATTTCTTTTTCCTCTGCATTGATGCCTTAGAGACGATTTTGAAGGTCAAAATCGGGTACCGTTCATGTACTTCTGCTTTTCACGGAGCTTGTTTGACAGCTTTTTCTTCCTTCTTGCGCAATAAAAATTTGTTCCGCTTATCGTATCATTTGTTTACAGTTATCACTTTCCTTGTTTGTTTTCATTTTTTACCGGTCTAAAAATTTTTAACCTTGCTATCGTTTTTTTTTTCCCTTTATTTTTTATTTCCTCTTCTCTGATCAGTATATGCTAATTTTTTCGTTTAAATTTTTAGAATGAAAACAATGATTATCTAGTATGGAAAAGTTGAAGATGATATTATATTGATGATAATTAATATTTCATGTATGAATAGTTCAATATTTAAGAGATAAAATTATAATTAACATAAATTGAAATGCAATTAAATAACAAGTTCGATGCTTGTGTATTTACTTCAAAGAAACAATTTAATAATCCGAATAGAATTTATTACTTTGGATATATATATTATTTATTTCAGTTTGCTGTTCTCAAATTAGGAAATAAAAATTTCTATTCCTGCTTTTATTATTATTTTTTTCACTGAAAAATGAATGCATGAAAAATCTTGTAGTTTCAGAAAAAAAAAAAACCTGGCACAGAATAATGCTTCTAATAAATTTTTTTGCATGCAATTATGTGTACACTCAAAAACTCTTTTCTTTGTAATAAAATAATTGCTTTAATTAATTTGTATGGATTGCGTTTTTACGAGGCTTGATGGAAAAGTTATGCTTCTCTGACCATAACTTAGTTTCCCGAGTTCCACAATTCTTGTATCTGAAAGCTACATGTATTTTCTGTGTAATGTACATTTACTTTTCGACTTAGGCTTCATCACGTACGTATATACATACAATATTCTCTCATATGACAGTATGTGTGTGAGTGTGCTTATGAACATTGCAAGTTTAGTGTTTTTTGCACATCGAAAAAAAATTCTAATTTTTGTTAACAATAATGTAATTAGAAATTTTATTATAACTTATCAAGTTCGTATTCTATAAAAACATGAATTTGCGTCTGTATTGAAAGACACACTCAAAAATTTAGGAAAATATATTTAATGCAATATTTACTTTATTATTATTAAAACGTTTTTTTTTTTACAACGTTTTTCTGAATTTCACTTGGTGTGTGAGTGTGTGTCATCAAAATTTCGATCGTTAATTTAACCAACTTCCCATCAAGCTAGAGCTTTGAAATTTTGGGAATCGTTCGTACTTGCCTAACAGTGCAATATTTAGACGTTTGCGAGAAGTTTTAATTAATATTTCAATAATTTTAATAAGTCAAAATATTCTTTCCTCTCGGCGCTTTTAGGATTGAGGAAAAAATTTCTTTCCCCCTCTGGGAACACCGGGCACTCCCCACACCACATGAGGCCTCGTAAAACTATTGTACTCACAAAGGGGAGATACTATCTCCCCTTTACTATCTCCGAGATAGTAAGGGTTGCTGACTTTTAGACAGTAATCATTCGCAAGAAAGAAAGTTTCCAATATTTGGCACCATGTCTTATCACAATAATTTTTTCTGAATTCTGGTTCCCATTTTTTTTTAATAGAATGACTTACAAATTTTCAAATGCATGTTTTGATTTTATGAGTATTATGAATTTTTTAATACGCTCACAAATATCTCTTTTTTAGTAAATTTTAAAGTTAAAAATAACCAACAGTTTTAACTAATATTTCAATAATTTTCTTTAATAAACTTTGCCACCATATAAAAACGTTGTTTTTAAAAACGTTGGTTTTTATATCGAATTATTTTTTTTGTATTTCACTTGGTGTGTGTGTGTCATCAAATTTTCGATCGTTAATTTAACCAACTTCCCATTAAGCTAGAGCTCTGAAACTTTGGGAATCGTTCTTACTTCCCTAACAATGCGATATTTAGATAGTTGCGACAAGTTTTAACTAATATATATTTTTAAATAATGCAGTTTAGCCCAACCACTTGGCGCGGTTTCAAAAGTTGCCAAATTTGGCGATTTTTTTTTTTTGGCTGAACGTTAAATCCGAGAAGCGGACCAGGGTAGCCACATTTGGCAAAATACCGCCAAATGTGGCTACCCTGAGTAGGGTAGTGATTAAACTAAACTTTAGTGATTTAACTAAACTGCATTCCATCCATTTAATTTACCAGATGAATAAATTTTTGTTAGTTTTATCGTTTTTGTGTATTTCACTTGGTGTGTGTGTATCAGAGTGTCATCAAATTTTCGAACTACAGATTAGATTAAATTACATGTGCTATAGACCTCTATCCCAGACTTTTTACAACGTTTTTCTGAATTTCACTTGGTGTGTGTGTGTGTCATCAAATTTTCGATCGTTAATTTAACCAACTTCCCATCAAGCTAGAGCTCTGAAATTTTGGGAATCGTTCTTACTCGCCTAACAATGCAATATTTAGACATTTACGACAATTTTTATCTAATATTTTAATATTTTTTTAGTAAACTTTGTTACCGTATAAAAACATTGGTTTTTATCTCGAATTTTTTTCTTTCTTTCTTGCAGTCAAATTGATTGCTTATTTATGTTACATGTTATTTTTAAATGAGAAAATTAAAACATGTTATATGTGAGTAACATTTTGATAAAAATTCTTGCAATATATTTGAAATTATAATATAATTTCAAATAAAATTATTTGTAGCCTTTTATCTGCTTTTTATGCATGGATGTATATTCAATACATTGAAAGACATTTTTACTTATCACTACATCGAAATTGCCATTTAAAATTTGCATGATACATTGCTTCCTTTCTCTTTGCCAATTGATTTTTCGCTTAAATAAATTATTAATCTAGCAGAATTTATATATATTTGTTTTATGAAATTTGTGGATTTTTTTTTATCGAAAAATAATTATATTTGCAGGATTATTGCATAGAGCTTTCAGTGTTTTTCTCTTTAACACTAAAGGAGAACTGCTGTTGCAACAAAGATCTGATGCGAAGATAACTTTTCCTGGTATGCATTTTTTCGCTCTCTTTTAGTATACTAGAAAAGATAGTTTCTCATATTGGAAACTAATTTCATCTAATGAGTTTTGTAGCAGTGACATGCATTTTTCAGTTGTTAATTCAAATAATCTTGTAATGTTATTATATTAGCTCCATTTATTGGAGATTATGCGAGATCTATGAAAGAAGATACATAGTTCCAAATTACTGTCGTGAGGAAAAGCAGTAACCAGCGCTTTCTTTTCTTTGGTAATTAAATGCTGCATATGGTGTTATACATGTTATACATAGAACGGAGGTCAAAGGGGGAAAAAACGGACTTCTTAATAAACTACTGTAATTTAATTGCAGCTACACTAAATCGGTGTCACTAATAATGGTTCAAAGATAACCAAATTGTGGTGTTAATGTTAATTAGAATAAACTAAAATATGTTGTTAAGTAAATTAAATTTTAGATGTTAACTAACGTTTAACTTAAATTTAATTTTCTCATTATCTATGCTTTTTTTTTTTTTGGTATCTGATTTATCTCTCATCTAGAAATTAGAAATTTTTAAATTTCGTTTGAAAGTTTTGGGGTTAAAGGGGCCTAGAAAAGTTCATTACCTAATGTTGAGTGTCTAAAACATTCGATGATACAAATTTTCTGTTCAACACTTTTCAAAAATTTTTGTACCAAACAATAGATAATTTTTTTTTCAATTAAAAAAAAAATTGAAATTTTTTTTTATTAAAAATATGAACTATTGAATTACGGAGACTACGTAAATTATAACTTAGCAAATTTCTTACATATTTGAATTCCTCATATCATGGAAACCTTGAATTCAAAATTTCGCACAATTCGCTGTAATATTTGAGGAAATATGCTGGATTCAAGTGTTGAGGTCGAATATTGCGTAAGTCTTTAGGAGCTGCATGTGACTGTATCATTTTTTAATTATCAATACAATTATCTCGTGCTGTTAAAATACCAGGAAAATATCACAAATCACGTTATTGTGAAGAAATCTAGTAGATAGCCTTCTAACGGTTTTCTTCAAATATATGTGGAACGTAATTATCTGATTTGAGTGAAATTTGTAACATTATCTACCTAATTCTGATTTAAAAAAATTCTTGTGCTGTAATGGAAACATTATTATTTTTTAGATGTTAACTGTGTTAAAGAATCTTTAACACCGTAATTTAGATCCTTTTGATTCATTATGAATTATACCTGTTTTATTCAGCTGCAGTGAGATTTGTTCTAGTTTTTGTCTTTTTTTTTTATGACAGTATGTACAGGAGTAGCCAAAAGTGCGGACATTTTTTAAAATTATTGTGTTTTAAACATTGCGTGCCTGTAGAAAATAAATCATTTCATGTAATGCAAATATTTACATATAATTTAAAAATAAATGGAATTCTGAATTGAAACAAAAAAAAGCAGTAATCAAATACATTTAATGTTTCAGAAGTTATATTTTAAATAATATTATTGTATATTCAGTATTTTTAGAGAACTTTGCTGTTATAGCAGCCCCTGACGAATAAGCTCTTAGCTACCGAGATATATCACCGAGGTTGGTTGTAAAACCTCACGAAACGCTTGTAGTCTTAAAGAAACGGCACACAGTTATATTATCGACATTATTGCTTGATCATTAACGTTTCCAATTTCAATAAAAGTTATTTTTTAAGAATTAAGCCGATTAAATTTTGATATCTTGTCAATTTTTTTTCGAGTGTTGTTTCTCCCGCCGCATCGAAGGAGGAGATTGGTTGACCTTGACGATTTGAAACCTCGATTATACCTTTTGGTAAATACGGGTTTCACTCAACGGAGATCTTTTTCCTTTCCCATAAAGTTTACTAACATTGGTAAAAACGTGGCCCCCCCCCCCCCCGGATACGCTAGTGATCCTTCTCTATTTTCGACCCTTCTTGTGAACCAATTTTTCTTTTTTACATTTTTTAAACGTCTAGATCATAGTTACACCTTGTGAACCTCCACATAACCATATCTAGTTGTTGTGCTATTGAACTTCACTATCACTTTCTCACTCAATCTTACATCAAATTCACGCTTCGGCGGGAGTTTGACGTAGTTGTAATTGGGCGGCAGGGGGGGGGGCGCTATTGCAGGGAAGTACCGAATTTAAAGAAAGCTTTCCTTTATTCTTGATATCAGCATAACAGATACATTTCATAGAACTGACACATACTAGATATTCTTGTTTTGTTATAAGAGCATACCAACAAGTAATTATCATCATTATTAATTATTCTAGCTGGCATACTTGTTCTTGCACAGGTGAATTGAAAAATGGAACTATCCAGATGGAATGATAATTTTTTTTTTTTTTTTTGATGAGAACCAACTTTTAAATATAATTTTAAGTGAAGATCATATTGACCACCTAGGAAAGAATGATTTAATAAATAAAATAGCAGTGTGAAAAAATAAAAGTGAAGTATATTTCAAATCCAATGAGAATAAAGTTTGCAGTTTATTTATTAGAAGCTTTTAAGCTTTCATAATTTTAAATGTAATTTATAAAATAATTAAATTTTTTAAATAAAGCTGTAATTAATTATTAAGTATTACATAAGGCCTAACAGAAATCAGAATTCAATAATACTAATTGCTACAATTTAATTACACAGGTTTAATTTGAAAAAATTAATTTAATCCTGTTTTCAAGCACAAAATATTTTCATTGAGTAATAATGCTTTATTAAAAATGCATCATATATATAAACCTGAATATATATCAGGTTTATATATTATATCAATAATACATAAACCTGAATTTTTTCGTCATGCAATCGAATGAGAAATTGTTGAACATAATATTCATGCAATACTGTTTTTATTTTGAACTTTTTTTATTCAGTTAAAAATATTTTTTAAAAAACTTTTTTTTTGTATTACACTTCTTAAAAATATACCTTTATTCTATGTTTGGTAGCTGGATGTTTTTAAATTCAACATTTAATAATTAGTTACAGCTTCATTGAATTCAACAATTATTTTACAAATTAGCTCCTTAATGTTATTATTTTTTTTAAAATTTACTTAATGTTATTTTTTTGAAAAATGATTTTTTTTAAATTATAAAAGCTTTCAAAAATTCTCTTTAATGAATAAACTGCAGACTTTGCACCTATTGGATTTTAATTTAAATCTTTTAATTTGCTATTTTAATTACTAAATCATTCTTTTCTAAAAGGCTAGTTTGCAATGCAATTAAATAAAATTCTGTTTAAAAGTTGGCCTTTATTAAAAATACTTCTTTTCTTTTGCATCGTTAATTTTGCAATCCACCCATGGTTAGCAAAGATAATATGTAGATGAAATTAATGCTTCTCTTGTCAACAATAAATATACATACTTTTCTCAAAATTTTTTGAAAGAAAATCAATTATATATTAATTATTAAATTTTTCCTGACATTTATGTATATAAGCTTACTAACTTCCACAGTTTTTTAAGTCAGTACATGATTTAAAATACGTTGACAGTAATATTTTTAGACATAATTTCTTGAGGAATTACTAATGAACAAATTAGTTTTCAATAATTTAAATGTTATTATTTAATAGTTTCTACCACAAAAATAAATTATTAGAATCACGCATACATTTGAAATACTGTAATGGAAAGAGAGAGTTTGCCATTTTGATGGAAAACAATATTCTTTTTTGTGATGATGTCTTTTCTTAAAATGATAATTTGTCTTTTAATTCTAATTTCCCTTTAATAATGTACACTAGAAGTATAAAACTTGCTATAATGTTTTTAAGTAATATCAATGAGAAAACTATTATCTGCTCTATTTTCTTTTCCCATTGAACTGCATATTATTCGTTGATAAATATAAACAAAAATAAAAATCGTTACAGGTTCAAAATGTGATATATATATGATTTATAACTGCAAAAAGAACTAAAATAATAATTTGAAAGTAATTTAAAATCAACAATTAAAATTATTGTCCTAATTGATGTCGAACATCAAAGTTGCATTTGTACACTAAATATAAGCAATAAAAGGTAATAGGCATGGGATCCATTTAGATTTTTGTACACTCCATTCTTTAGTAAATCAGTCAGCCTAAGAATCAAGAAAGGTAAGGTGGTTTTAACTAAGACAGAAGGTCAAAAAAAAAAAAATGAAAGAAAGAAAACACCAGTAGTTACAGGCAGTTTAAATAATTGACACAGGCAAATAAAGCCAGATCAGCTGCTAGTTTATAACAGAAAGAAAATAAGTTAAGGTTAGTTTTCAACTTGCAAACTTAAATTTACACAAAGTTTAAAATATAAAAAATAGAACTCTATAAATTCTTGAATCAACCACTGAAAGAAAATAGTTAGATTTTACAAAGTGAGAATATTAAAACAAATTCATCAACAGACATTCTAAAAATCAAAAATTTAAAACTCAATAAATTAGAAAAAACAAAGAATCAACTGCTAAAAAGAGAATAGGGTCAGTTAGTAAAAAAAAAAAAAAAAAAAAAAAGATATATTAAGAAACAATGAAGCGAATTAATAAAAAGGTAGTCTAAAATACAAAAAAAGATTGTAAGTAACACACACAGTAGTATTCAAAACAATATTCATTATGAATAGAATTTGATAACTGAAAATATTACATAAAACTAAATAATTTAAAGTATTGTTTACATTTGTGATTTGCAATGCATCAAAATATCAAGGTCCAAAGTCCTCTGTTTGTGTGGTGCGGAAGTTTAGAGTTGGAGGTGCCAGCTCATATGTCATCTTTATCATTTGACCGACACTCAGAATTATGAAATCTGTCAGAAATAGCTCTCTTGTTGCTTCTGACTACGATGTTAATAATCGTCTTCCATCATCTAAATTTGATTTCATTTCCCAATTCTTTAGGTAATACTTCATGTAATAGTTCATAATTTAAAAGGTATTTATTCCAGAATATGCAATTATAATCTGTGTTGTTTTTTATTTGATGGATTGAGCATTACAGGGCATTCATACAAGATTTTTAAACAGTACCATCAGTTTTCCGATAAAATTTGTTAGAACTGTTTCCTGTCTAGTAAAATAATTGAACTTAAATAGTTGCATTTAACCATTGTGTATATATCCTTGCTGTGTGGCCAAAAGCTGAATCATGTGAAAAATATATGAAGTATTATTGGGAATTATATCATTAATAGAAGCTAGCAGTTTTATCTCCAGAATTATGTTTATATACTTTGTTTGACATCCAACATGCTTTGAATTGCTTGTAACTAGTCTACATCATCTGCTGAAATGTACATACTCATAACATTATGTTAGTGAAATGCTTGGTATCTTGCTCAATAAATAGTAACCTTTGTTGCTCAATAAAATCTGAATGTAATTCTTCCCCTGTTCTACATAACTAACATTTTCGAAACTCACTTCCAAATAAGGATAATTTACACTCATTGGACAAATAATCTACTTTCATTGGTCATCTAGTTATATGATCCTTATTAATGTTTTATTTAATGTTGCTGTAGAGAGGCAAAGTAAGAAATGACCTTTCCTTGGAATCCTAGTTTTTAGTCTTAAAATTTGATAACCTTCTACATATTGTTCTCAAACCCACACAAACACCAACTGTATTCAAGTTATTTTGAAGGCCTCATACGACATTTCCCTGTGTTTAAGGCACATCATTTTGATCCCTCTGTCATCAAAAAATTTAGAAAACTTTTTCCTTTTCAATTTTTTTTTTGTATCTCTTTATTTCCTTTTAATGTGAGGAACATTTATGTATTCTAAAAGTAGTAGCATTTCCACCTACTTGCCTAAACGAATTTCAACATATGGAATACCATTATTTCACAAGCAGTTTTAGTTCTTTTTGTGGATGCCTTAATTTGATTCATTTGGTTGTTCATATTGCTCGATTATTATTTATAGTATAAATTCGTTTATAATTAATGTTTTTTAATTGGAATTAAAATAACATTTCAGATAAAGAAAGAAAAAAAAAACACCAGCAATTAAGTTCTGTTTCTTACAAAACTGTTTCTTTGCTGAACAAACTGAAGTGAATATGAAATTGTATTTCGGAGAGCAATTTCTATTTGTGTGTTTAAGATCTCAGAACTATTACTGTGATAAGTTTATTAAATTTTGCAATCTGATTACTATCTAAACTAATTCAAACTTTTGTTTCTTTTTTATATTGAATTTAATATAACTTCTTAATGTTAGAGACATTTAAATTCCTTCTCTTGTTTCAATTCAGCATTAAATTTACTTTCAAATTATATATAAATATTTGCATTTAATGCAACAGTTTATTTTCTATGAAAATAAAAATTGGAAAATAAAAAAAAACTTGAAAGAGTATGCACAATTTAAGTGACCTCTGTACATCCAACTGTTTTAAGTTCATACACTTATGCACAACAAATTAAGAACAATTTTCTTTTGCCTACTTTTCAAAAATCATAAGGCAAGAGTTTCTTAACAATTTATTGTAAATCAAACTGAAATTCAGATCTCACTAGAATACCCCACTCATGTATTTGAGTTACACTGAGCTTGTAAATTAGCTGTGGTAATGCACATACACAAAATTAAAAAGTAATTCAAAAAAATTATGGGATTATTATCCATTTAAAACTTTTCAGTTTAATATCCTCAGCAGATGGAGCCACAATATGGTGCTCATCTAAAAGGTTTCTCTGAGCAAAGTTTAAATGTTAAGCTCTTTAACTCTCTTTAGATGTCTGCAATTTTACCTTTAAGTAATTTATTTCTTATCAGAAAACTGTATAAAGGCCCCCAGAACAAGACATAAATAATTTTTTTCCATGAATTTTCTCTTTAATTTCTGTCTTAGTAGTAAGACAGAAAAATCACTGAAATTCCCCATCTCATTTGATTTTCCTCTCTTTGTCAACAAATTGTCAGCCAGCATTGCATGAGCTCAATCTCCCTCCACCTAAAAAATTAACTTCCACAATCTTTTGACTTACAATCATAAATTGATTCTTAATTATAGAAATATGTTCAATTAAATAATTTTATTCAACAGTTATGATGAGAAAATACAGGATATTTGAAGAATTCTGTATAACTTCCTGTTTATCAAAAAAAGTTTTAAAAACAGAATATTAACAGAAAATTAATCAATTTTCCATGTTGCCTTTTTTTATGCAAAAAAAAAAAAAGTTTATTTTCGTATTGAAATTAAGTTCGTTTTGTGTATTTATTTGATTTATATATAAATTTATTTCTGGTTTTTAATTTACTGTAAAGTATTTTCTTCTGAATTAAAAGAAATAATCTTATTTGGAAGAACTAAATACTTTTTAAAACTATTTAATATTGAAACATATTTCAATATGCTTACTTAAAATGCAAAAACTATATATTTTGAAAGCTTAGTATCAAATTTAGCAAAATTTTTAAAAAAAAAAAAAAAAAAAAAAAAAAAAAACTTTTTATGTATAAAATTTTAAAAATAATTATTCCATAATAAATCAGAAGTACACCAATCTGTTTCTATTTTTATCACAGAGACTTAAAGATGAGTAATGATAACTTTTGATTATATACTAATAATGATTTATTAACATTGTTATTATATGAAAAGGAATTGTGCAAATTGAAATGCAAGGATTAACACATCCTTTGAAAAGTAAAAAGGTTTGAAAATTTCTATTTTTCATAAGTATACAAAGCTTCTTCCAAATTCATCCCCCCCCCCCAGTATTAAAATATCGAATCATATTATAAGTTTTAAAAGAATAGTGTAAGCAGTTTATAATATCTTTCAATATGAAATAAGTCATAAAAAACGTGTATTTTAAAAAATAAATTTTATGTGATGCATAAAATGTATATATTTTTCTTAATTTATTTGTGTGCGTCCCAAAAAATGATGAATTTACTTATATGTTTGATGCTGAAATAATGATACTTATATTTTTTTTTCAGGATATTACACTAATACATGCTGTAGTCATCCTTTATATATTGACTCTGAATTGGAAGAAATCAAAGCTCTTGGTGTTAAGAGAGCTGCTCAAAGGAGATTGAATATTGAGCTTGGAATAGAACCAGACTCGGTAAAATTACTATTTTTAAGTCTGAATATCTCAGCTGAAAAATATGTTGACATAAATTGAAAAGTCCACTTAGAGAAATAAGCAAGTACAATTATTAAAATCATACTCATTCTAGTTTCTTATTATACCAGAGGTTTTAATTTATACGTGTTTGAAATTTTTTATAACAATATGCCTTAAATGTTTTTGCAGTAATTAATAATTTTTTAATATTTTTAAATTTTCATAAATGTTTTTATATAAATAAATATTTGATATACATTTTGGTATAAAACAAGAACAAATGAACAGAATATGATAACTGTCATGTTTGTAAGTTTGATTACTTAAGATTTAGAGATGGCTCAGATTATTTATCATTAGAAATAATGAAGCATTTCATAAAGTCTCTTCTTTATGACTGAATTTTTTGTATTAATGACTATTATGAATTGACTGTATTTTGAAATGAAAGCTTTGAAATCTGACCAAAATAAAAGGGAGGGGGGAAATCTTGGTTGTTTCTGTATCCATATGATTATTTTTTTTTTAAAGAAAAGTAAATATCTCTACTATAACAACATATTTCCCCCACATTTATATAATGTAAAAAAAATTAATGTGATTTTGTGGGCTTATAGCCCTTTATACAAAGCTTTCTAGATTATGCTATGCAACTTGAGAAGTGTAAAGTATTGGGTCCATCTTACTTTTATGGGTTTATGTGTATTCAAAATAAAAGATGTTAATAGATGGCATTTTTAAATTGTACTATGTGATTTAAGAACCAATAACATAATTTTTTAGAAGAAAATTGATATCTATAATTTGTAGTGATCAAAGTTGTTAGTCAAAATTATTTATAAACTTTTCAACATGACATTTTATTATTTTGATATCTCTTGCTTAAATTTTTTTTATTTTAATACTTATTGCAACATCAAAGGTTGTAGTGATAATTTCTTTAAAGGAAAAGTATTATAAAGTGTAATTCATACTATTTATCAAAATATATCAATGAATTAATGTCATACTCAAGATGCAATTTACTTATGATTAAGATTTTTACTACACTTAAAAATAATATTTTTATGTTGATGTTTTGTATATATGATATTATATTCCAAAAGAATGCTTTTTTAACTGGACGATTTACAATGCAATTGTCATGTGTTTATTTTTCATATTCAATGAGTATAATTGGAAAATTTATGGTAAAAAATAGTTAAATATTGAAGATTAGGTTTTTTTTTTGTTTTGTTTATAAAACTGCAGTAAAGATGATCAAATCATTACCAGGTTTACATGCATTACTTTCAACAGATGAGTGTTACATTGTTTACTTATGCATCAGATATAAAATACAATTTAATGGAGTTGTCATTCATGGATATATGGCCAAAAATAAGCTTGAAAAAAAGTTGCAATTTCCATGAGTAGAAATTGCATTGCTGTTTTTACATATGAGTACTCAACATCTTTTATATGTAGAATTATGATGGTGTATCTTTGAATGAATAAAAGTGGGTTAAAGTCTATCTGATCCAACAAGCTAGTTGAAAGTGATCTCATCTGCTATTCATGGACTGTGGACTGCATTTCTATGAATTGAATCAGCCTTTAAAAGGAATAATAACCAAGGAAGACCTTAGAGCTCACTACAAATGCTGCAGATGACTGCTATTTGTAACTTACTGCAAGGAGGCACAAAACTGTTACATCAACCCACCTCAGATCTTTTACTCTAGCAATTACTAGAAAGCTGATATCTAATCAACTGTGTATCTCTCACTCCATGTCTCTGATGTGAAAGGTTTAATTTGACACAGACATATGCCAGTTAAAAGTGCAAATCAATGGAGGTTTGTACTTTATGGATGAGTCTTAGATTTTGTTTAAATGTGTTTCAAGAAGACGGTTGGTCTGGCAAGAATTGGGGTTCAGTGTAGATATTATGTCCACTCTGATCTATACTGCTTTCAAGTCCCAAGAGGCACCATTAATTATCAGTTATATAGATCAATATCATGAATCGATCCTCATGCTCGCTCACCAGGGGCTCCTTCATCTTGCTAGGCAATAATTTTAATCCACACAAAACTAGGTTGATAGAGATCTTGATAAGGAGGCTATTGGCCCACATGATCTTGGCACATGGCTCACATGATCTCTGCTCTTGAAACCGATTTGGCATGTTTGAGATAATCTAGATAAGTATACTAATATCTGCTCCCTTTCTACAACTCTTTAAAGTTTTTGAAAATCCTGATCTGCTCTCCCTTTAACTAAGCAAATAAACATTAACCTTTTGAGACATAACAATATAAATAAACATTAACATTGCTGTCATTCCTGAATATTTGTTGGAGGTGATCAAACTTTATATTACAGTTTATCACTCATTGAATTTAGATATTATGTATTTAATATGTTTTTGTTTTGTGTATTTTTAAGAAAAAAGAAGAGAAAAAACCAAAATATAGTTTTCTTTTGTGCCTAATTTATGATGTACTGTTCATTTTATGTTTTTGCTTAATTTCATTAAACTACAATCAATAAAAATTTTATAATTTTGCCTGAATTTTTTCCCTCTCTTCTGAAGTATACTTGTATATTTCAGATTGCTGCTCCTGAATTCTTGTACATGACAAGAATAATTTATACTGCTCCATCTGATGAGAAATGGGGTGAAAGAGAAATTGATTATGTGCTCATTGTGCAGAAAGATGTTGAAATCAATCCAAACCCTAATGAAGTTAAAAAATGTGTTTATTTGTCTCAAGAAAATCTGAGAGATTTCTTAGGTAAACTCAAAGTTATATTTATTTAATAAAAAAAAAAAAAAACTTTCTTTTCCCCAACATTAGTAATTGTACTTAATATAAATATATACACACACACACACACACACACACACACACACACACACATATATATATATATATATATATTATTTATTTATTTATTTATAAATTAAATGTGAAATATCATCTACTTACTTTTTTTACATTAAATGAATTGGAGAAAAATTATTTTTTTAAATTTCATTTATACAATTTAGAATATTGTAGTGAATGTTTGTGGTTCTCAATGAATTGTTGAATAGGCTATATTAGGAATTGGGGTTTTTTGCATACCTACAAAAAAGTATTTTCCTGCTTGAACGGGGCCCCCCGCTCATGCGGGTATTTGTTGGTTTATTATAATTAATTTATTTATGATTGAAATTTAATTTTTTTTCTAGTTAGCTAATTTTAAAAACATTTCTAAATGTTTTTTTATTGATAAAATTTAATGCACTTCTTAAAAGTTAAGTTTTAGAAATATTTTCATTAAAACAAACTTAGTAATGAAAATTATAGTTGTTTAAATGAAAAACAGAGACCTTGGTTATGAGAAAATTTAGAAAAAATGAAATCTTGTTTTTTTTTTTTTTTTTTTTATAGTATATATTTTTTCCAATTTATATTTTAGTGTATTCAAGTTAAGCGCATATCATCATAGCATGTGAAATATTTTTATGGAGTTCATTTATTATTTTATTTCCATCTCTTATAGTTGATCATTTTATTGTTTGGTTGTATGGAATATTGAGCAACATAGTTTATTATCCCCCTCTTCTAGTTGATAATTAGATTGTTTATCTTTTAATGTGTTTGATCTTCTAGCTGATAATCAAATATTTAATCTTAGATGTATTTAATTTTAAAATACGGGGATAGAGTTGAAAGTATTTAGGGACTCGCATATGAGTGGTTGTAGAAATTCACATATGTTTCTTTTACAGTCTTTTTAAATCTATTATTGTTTTAGAAATAATGACAAAAATTAAAGTCTTCAACATTTAAATTTAAATTAAGTTATTAAACAAAGTTCAAAATTTAAATGATTAAACATTTAAAAGTATCTAATATTAATCTTTTTGTTAGTTCATATTAATCACTGTACGTTATGTAAAATAAAGCTTTTTATGATTAGGGAGAACTTGCATTATTAGTTATTGTGAATATTAAAATATTTTTATATACATGAAGCTGTTTTCTTAGAGGAAACCAGTAGTTTTAAAATGCTTCTTAAATTATATTCCTCTTTTTCCCTATTAGTAGATTTTCCCTTTAAAATGCTTTTAATTCCAAATTTATAAAATGCTGTAATTGTTTTTGTTTTCTGCTACAGATGGGGGACAGAAGAAAGGTTATAAAATAACCCCTTGGTTTAAGTTAATTGCTGAGTCATTGTTGCCAAAATATTGGGATAATTTGGACAAATTAAAGCCATTGCGTGATCATAAAACTATCCATGCTCTTTAATAATCCCAAGTAAGTTTCAAATTTTTTACATGTTTTCTTTTCAGAAAATACTTTATGTATATTTATTTTAAATTTTTAATTCAGTGAGCAGAATAATTCAAATATAATTTTTAAATGAAAATATTTGTACACTTAAATTACAAGAAATTTTTTTATGGTAACCATTTCATGAGTAAATATGTACTGAATATTCACACATATTTAAATGCGAGATCTTAAGTTACATAATTTTATTTCTGGAATGATTTTACAATATTCTTAAATAAAATTTTAAAACTATTAAAATCAATATGGTAAAGTAAATGTTTGAGATTCTAATTTTTTTATTTACTCTACTCTATTTAGAAAAAGAGAATGTGTTTAAAGTATTGCTTAAGAATATGTACTTAATTTTGTTTTGAAACCTGCATAACTTCTGTTTTATGTATATATTTGCCATTAGCACAATATACGAAACTGCTGTATGTGTTTTCAAGTATCAATTTATTGTACATGTTTGAATTTGCATTGTTCCAAAATTCATGCTATTATGACTTAAGAAAATTGAACTGTTTTGTGCTAGATGTGTGTTTTGACTTTTCTTTTCGTACTAAAGGAGAAAAGAGACCAGTAATATATTAAGGAATATATTTCCAGTTACTTAATCTTGTAATACATTAGTGTTTTTAAAATTCTTAAGGAGTGCTGTAATTAAAACCAAATTTATAAATGTTTGATTTTGTAATAGAGAAATAAGATAATCATATTTCTGCAATGAATGGTATTAATTAAATGATAAAGATTTGAAATTCCTGGGATTAGATATATTATAAATTATACTCAGAAAGAGAAACGAGAAAGACGATTTAGGTTCACTATTATATAGAGTAGTATACCCAGTAAAATACAGTTTACAAATTGTTTTGGAAAAGCTTCTCTATTCCTAATTTTATTTTAAACTGTGTGTAAATTTCAATTTATATACAACACATTTCATGGAAATTTGCTTAATAGATTTGTATTTTATACATTACTACATAACAATGTGAGAGATAAATCTGATATTAATAAGTGTTACAACTTTTTACTCCTTAAATATGTTTTGAAACTGTATAGAATTTTTTTAAAAAAGAAAAAAGGATGTTTGTATGTATAAGAAATTTTTAATGAAAGTCATTGAACAATAATATTTAAATATTGATTTGTGAAAATTTTACAATTTAAAATATCTGAAAGCTTTCAATATAAAATTGTATAAAGCATCAAAATTTATTACTTACCTCCCATAAAATTATTGGTGTAATTCACAGGTATTTTAAAAGCATTTCAAAAAGTTGATGCATTAACTTACAAAGAAAAAAGGTTTTATTGATTTTTGTATCTGATCTAATGAGTTCCTTAAAACTTTGTTATGTAATTCCTCATCTGAAGTATTTTTGAAAATTTTTATTTACAGTGAGACGAAAGTGTGCAATGCAAAATGTTGGAACAGTTTATGCTTCATTGCTTTTGTTTCTTTCATATATTATCCCGATGAAGTCCTGATACATGTTGTTGCTCAAGTCTTTACTATGCAAGTTTTTAAGGGAAAATGTTACATTGGTTTAAAAATGTATATTACACTTTTTATTAATCACTGGTTATTCGGTAGATTTTGTATATTTGTATGGTATTTCCATTGTAGATACTGACATTGAAATAAATTTTTATACATAGTTTTTGTTCTCATTTATTAGTGAATGTTTTAATTTTTTTTCAAAACTGAAATGCAAATTCACCTTTTTTTCAATATTTTTAAAGTTCATATTCATGAATGAATAACTGCATAGTGGATAAGTACAAAATAAGGAATGATTAAGTTTTGATCTGGGTGCAAGAAAATTCAGAATCATGAATTGTTCTTTTTAATTCATTTGAAGTTTAAGACACATGGTGCATTTTAAATTGTATTAACTTTGTATAGCATATCATATATGTTCTTTAGTTTTATGAAGGATTATATAGCACATTTTTTTTTTTCGAAATTACTCTGGAAGAAGTTTGGATATTACATAATAATAGTTATATTAATGTACTTCCAAAGTTTAAAAAAATTGTGCTAATGACACATTTTACAGGTTGTTTTTGTACATTTATTCCTTTCAGTTTTAGAAAACAAAATTTAAAGTGATTTTTGAAAATATGTAAAATTTTGAAATAACAGCAATCTCATTGAAAGAATGCAAATATATTTATTAGCATCAACCATACAAATTTTATCTACATCAATGATGTACACTTTGAACACATTTTGACACTCAAAGCTGTGCAAAAAATTTTTATATTAATTTTGAGTGCAAGTCTGTAGTGAATACAAAAGTGTCTATGACTTTCACAGTTTGAAATGCTGTTCTTTAGCACTGCAGACACATGTTTCTTCAATGAAATAACCATTTTGAATATATATATATTTCAGGATTCTTATTTCATACTTTCTAGAAACAATTCCTTAACCTATGTTACCATGGAATTTATATATTATTATAGTCAAAATTAATATTATTATTATTTTTTGTATTTGCTTTAAATTTTGTTGTAATTTTCAGAAACTTCTAATAAGCATTAGATTTGAAATAATTTAATTTCTTTAATGTGATAATTTTTATTACATTTAATATGGATTTTTATTTCTTTAGTTATAAGGGAAATGTTTCATTTCCATTATATTGAAGAAACTTAAATTTAGTTTTTTTTTACTGTTAGTCATTCATAACTTATCTTTACTATAATTTAGTTTTCTAATTAAATAATTTGTAATTTGCAAGAATATTTAATGCTCAATGAATATTTCCATTTAAAAATTGTATTATTTTTAAAAAAAATTTCTCTTGCTCTCTATATTGATTACTCTCAGGATTTAAATGCTTGTTTACAAATTTTGAAATAACATTTCTGATTCTTTTAAACTTATATTGCATTTTGACTCCTAAATTTAAATATTTAATTATATTCTAATAAATACATTAAAAATAATTCAGTTCTTAGTGAATTAAAAGGTAAGGCTTGTAGCAAACATTTTGAAAAACTTCGTACTGAAATATGTTTACGAAAGTACAACTTTTGAGTTTTTCTATATCAAAAGACTTAAATATATAAGATTGGCAACTTTTATGATTCTTAGTGCTCATATTTTGAGATGGAAACCCATAACCTAACTTAGTGTCATTTTAATACTAATTTTCAAGTTATTACATAAATTATTACAAATTGCTGTTGTATGTAATTCAGGACATATGTTGATCAGTATAGTATTGTGTAAAAATTAATTGGATTTCCCAGAAATTTCGTGCCAATTTTTAAGGTAAATTCAAATAAGCATATATTTTGTAATCAATTATACCATTTTGCTCAACAAACTTCATCTTTCATGCAATTAGAGGTACTTCAGTTTTTGTAAGAAAAATTTTTAATGTAATTTTTTATGTTTACAATAAAATTAAAGCTTTTTCCAGTATAAGAATTATTTAAAGACTTAAATAAATGAATTTAGTGTGTGAGATTGGCCAGTTCCAAGCCCAACTCCAACTTTAGTCAATTATATGCACATTTCTTCTTTGCTGATTTCCTTTAAAATAAACCATGAAATGTACTTTGTTTCCTTTCATTTTCCAAAGTGCATAAAACTAACCAATTAATATACAAGTATCCTGACCTGACCTTAATTCTTACTGTAGATGAAATATCTCCTTTTTTATGTATATGGACACTTATCAATTGCTTACGATAATTTTTTCTTAATTTGATTTGCCCCTTTGCCTTACCAAAAATCAGCACGGATTTTCCTGATAATTTAGTATATTTTATATATATATATATATGTGGCATAAAGGAAGTATTTCTTTTGTTCCCTATCATTCTTTAATCTATTGCAGTGACATAGCAAGCAAGCTCAGACTGTTGTAACTTTACCTTTGCTATAAAACATTTCGAATTTGGTTCAATTATTTGCTATATACAACAAGCTCAGTTATACTTTGTGCACCACACACTTATGGCTGTTAGAAACTATTTAAGTGATTGTATGCATGAAACTTTTACTACACAATGGTTCTAACTAAGTTGGTACTAAATTTAAACATTGCAAAACTATTTGGAATTTAAAAAAAAAAAAAAATATTAAAAGTTGGAAGTAGGAAATTAATGTGAATCAATTTTATTTTATTGCTAACAAAGTATAATTCATTATTTAAATTTGTGTATGAGGATATCTACAATAAGTTTTTATACAAAATAAAATTTGTATCTTTGCAATAAATTTTTAAAATTAATCTTGGTTAGACAGTATATCTAAATCTGTCCTTCCAAATTTATTTAACATGCTGGAAACTGCTAGTTAAATGTATATTATAAATTACTTCAATGATAATGTTAAGAATCTAGCTGCCCTTATGAAAGAAATCATTAAATAAATAGCTTTAGCAATCAATTCTTTGTAATTCATATTGTTTTCTATGTTAAAAGGAGTCTGAATAGGTTATTGTATATTTAAAAATCTTTTTTTTTATCTCAAAAAAAGTTATTTTTAAAGGGATTTTTTTAAAATTTATTTTTGAGATTTTATTTCTAGAAATGGATAGGAAATGAAAAAAAGAAAATCCCTCAATTTAATGAACATAAATAGCATTTCATTCCCATTATTTCTTCAATACTTAAGAATAAAAGTTTTTCAGTTTTAAAAAATGTATTCTTAAATTTAATGCATAATATTTTATATATAACATTTAACAAAAGTTTTCTTTTAAATGTATGGTCTCTGTTAAAAAAAAATTTCTGTATAATCGTAGTAATTGGAAAATTATGAATATTTTATTAATATATTTGTCTTCTGAACAATGACATAATAATGTTTGTTTTTGTATTTTGTTCAATGAAATGTTGTGCATTGGATGTTTATTGATAGATTTGAAAATCAAAAATATATTTAAGTGTACTGTTACTTTTATATAACATACTTCTTATGACTTGTATTTTAATATTTGATTGTTTTTTGTGTTGAAAAATCTGTTCTAATTGTTAATAATATAATTAAAAAAAAAAAAAAACTTATTTTGAAATGTGTACTTCTATATAAATTTAAGCATTTCAAAACAAAATGAATTCTTATAATTATTTAGAAAAGAGTACATTCTTAATTACAATAAATTGTTAGCGGAATTTGTACTGCATTTAATGTGTAATGAAATAGTTTTGCATTTTCTCTCTACCATTTATATTTTGGAAATCAAATTTATTATTATTTTTTTTGATATTTTTCTAATTTTTGTTTTGGAAAGAAATTGTACACTTCTTACAATTGACAGTTAATCAAACAATTATTGTATGTTTTAAAATTTGGTCCCTATTTTAACACCTTTCTTAAAAATACAATTAGTTGGGGATATAATTCAAAAAAATTACTAAGGAATAAAATAGTTGGTAAAGTAAACAGTATCTTCTGTGAATTCAAATTTTACAAATTGCTATTCAGTGCTTCGTTTTAAGACATGCATGTATTTGATAGAATAAAAAGTTAAAAATGCAAATTGTTTGTTCAGTATAAAGCTCCTTTTGCTTTTTATTATGCATAAATTTTATGTATAAGTATAAATCTGCTCTTGTTTTTATTTAGTCATTATAATCAATTTAATGTTAATCAGTTAAAAGCATTAGCATATTTTATGAATCATTATTGGTATGCAATATGTTAATCTAAATATATGGCTGAAAGGAAATGTTAAAATTGCCCTAATCTATAAAATCCTTATTGCTACTAACACAACATATATTTTAACGTCAAAGTATAAGAATGTGCATAGATTATCTCACAGAGCAGTGGCTTCACCAGACATTTCTACAGAACATTCAATTATCATTTATGAACTAAAACTGCAGAAAGTGACCATATCAATTGTTTGCATATTTTCTCACTTACCTAACGTTATCAGAATTTCATATTTTCTGGATCTTCCACTGACGTTTAGTCTCTTTGGTCATGAATTGAGACATGTAGATTACTTAGAGTCTAAGTTATAGAAATAATGGCTATAAAATTTATCAAAATCAAAGATCTTCGAAACATTTTCAATGCAACATTTTCAATTAAAAAAAAAAGACGTATAAACTCAGAAAAGATTACTCTTATTAAAATTAAGTAACGTTGACTATTATTACGAGAATTCTGTCACTTAGACTTTAAAATATACATGCCTCAATCATATAAAGGCTTGCGACTACATATATCATTCATTATCTGTTACAACACATACATTTCTATAAACATGACTAGAGCTTTGATTTGACACACAACTGAGTTAAATAATTCGTGTTCCCATCCTTATTTCTATAATACACTTGTTCTTGAATTTTTTTTCCATCAAAAAGAGTTTTTTTGAAATGCATTAGGAAGAGGAACTATTAACTCCCGTTAAAATTATGCAATGACACACACAGTCGAATCGGTGACAGCTGGGTGCTTCTGCTCCTCATTTGCATCGGTTTCACTTGGGTTTTCTGCTGGGGAATGTAATAATTGCCGATTCGCTGACTGTATCTTTGCCAGGAGATCTGCTTTCCTCGTCTCCAAGTCCCTTGCCAAGTTTTGTGTTGACTGGTTGTGATCCGGAAAAAATGCGAACATACTTTGTTGTTTTTTGAGCAGTTTGTGTTTGGCAAGCTTGGGTTTCGGTTGCATGTTGAGTGGATCTGATGGCCGAAGTCCTCCCGTCAATCTTCCCTTTGTTCCATCCCATACACTTCCTGCTGTGGAGAGAGACCCTGGTGGACGTTTCAAATCGTCCAGGTTGGGCAGATAATCGTGTCTAGGAGAGCTTGATTTCAGTTCCCAGAAGAGGGAATCGAATGATTGTTCTCGCTTTAAATTTCCTCTTTGTAACACTCGTTTTGGAAGTGCACCTGATACACCTAAAAGAAAATACGTTTAGTTTTTATCTTTGCCAATTTTTAACTTATAATTGATTTTGCGAGGGATGGCCAAGTTTAATGGCGCAAGAGCCAAATGTGGCTAAGCTGTGCCAAAGAAGTTATAGCTGTAATCTAGATGTTTGAAAAAAGACAAGATAGTGATAGTGTGGCAATGGTGCAAGAAATAATCATGGCCACGTTAAGCAAAACAAGTAAAGCTGTGATCTAGACGTGTGAAAAAAATATAAAAATTGGTTGACAAGAAAGGTCAAAAATAGAGAAGGATCGCAGGGGTATTTTGGGGGCATTGTCACCCATGTTTATCAAAAACATTAAATCCCATGGGAACAAAAGATCACTAGTGTGCTTCGGGATCATGATACTCGAACCTATCTGAAAAAGGCGAAAACCCCCTGATTTAATTCCAAGAGGCAAGATGCCCTGCTATAGCCCCAGATACTGGGTTTCCATTTTAGTAATTTTTTACAACATGCATGAGCTGTAATGGAACTTTTCTCTTACATCCGGTCACCACACGGGTGTAAGAGAAAAGGAAGCCATTTCTTTGAAAATACCTAATACATTAGATAAAATTAGAGGCACACATGTGAAACTTTAATATTTCCATGCATTCAATTAAAAACTGGCATACTTTCAAAGCAAAAACTTATAAATTCCGCGAAACATTTTGATGTAAAAGTTGATGAATAATTTGAGACGTTAACAATTAAATATAGTAAAGTAATAAATACGATGGGGTATTCGTACAATCATAAATAAAACTGTGCGGAATTAAGAAAGCTGACTTAAAATGTGTGTGTACTGAATATATCTTGCACCTTAAAATCTGGATGTTAACATAATATGGAACTTTGGAGCTTTTACGATTGCTATTCTATAATTATTAATTCCATTAAGAGAACTAAACACAGAAACCAAGTAACAGTCATTTTGATATTTGATAGCAGAAAATAAATTTTTTTGGTTATTTTTCTGTTCTTAATACTACATATTTAAAAAGAAAAATGGATTACAATACATTCTTAGTTATCACAAAAATTTAGGGAACACATAAATAATAACGACGCTAATAAATTAGAAAATTGGTAATTTGATGAATTATAGGTTGACAGGCTTTACTGGAGCTCCTGAGCCAACGACTCTAAATCTCCATATCAGAGCAGTTTGGGATGCTTGACTTTGGCTTTTTCCAGCCCAGAATTGCATAAATTGATGAATTAAATACACCAAATAAAATTTAGCTTCAAACTGTAATTTTACGACCGGTTTAGTTGTACTTTTCTTTGTATTACCTATGGTGGGAGACAGTGAAATAAATTTATATAAAATTAAAAAAATTACTGACCTTCAATTCTGGATTAGATAACTTGTATACTTGTAATAATATAAGAAAGTATAAATTACTTTGAAATATATTTCAAAAAAAAAAAAAAAAAACGGTTTTTATCTGTTTATTCAAACTAAATAAATAAATCGCATGTATAGCACCTTAATGTAAATTAAAAGTCACATTTTTGTTCAAACTCAACTGCAGTATCAAAAATACTTCTGTTAAAATATAAAACATGTATTAAAAAAACTTTCTCTCTGGATAAAAATCTGGATTATTGTTCCCATAATTACCTAAGCAATTCAATTTACGTGTCCTTGTAATTGTGAGACATTTTTTTTCAGTAATAATTCAAAATTATAAAACTCGGGAAGAGCGGCATTTTTTGAAATCGACATAATATATGAGGTGTGACAATTATGAAACGAGACTGACGTTGCTACAGCATATTGAAGGTGGCAATAAGTGAATACATATGAAACAATAATAAAATATTTTACTGTATCAGTCTCGTGATTTAATAGTCACTCATTGTAAATAAATGCACATAGCTAGAAGATATATAGCTAGAAAGCTTATTTACAATTAATATTATAACTAAAAAGCTTTTTATTAATCTTATAAGTTGCTAAAATTCCAAAAAAATGTCTTAATAACATTGTAATTACTATGGAAATATATAAAGTAATTATGGCAAGAAAAATATAAAATATATGAATATATATAATTTGTTAAGTAATATTTTGATATTTAGAAAATTTAATGGTGTGGGGATTATGATATGAATATGTTTTAAAAAAAATAGATCAATCTTCATTTTTTTTTCTCTTAAAGTTGAAAGATTGCTTATAGATAACTTGTTTGAACTCTGGTACATCTAACTGCCTTTAATATGATTTAAAAATTTTCTTTGTGTGTGAAATTTTTTTTTTTTTTTCGAAAAGAGAAAAACAATTTTTAAGGTAACTTTTTGAGTGAAAGTTATCATTTCTTACCTAAATTTTTCAAATCTTCCTGGTGACCAGGTAACATATCTAAGGTTATACCTTTCGCCGGATTGTTATGAAGACGAAGAATTGGAACTGAAGAGCTCTTCGCCAACTGAACAACAACATGATTTAGATTGAAACTACAGCTCACAGATATTAGCTGAGCATGTAGGTCTAACATGCTGATACGTTCTCCAGTATGAATGTTCCATAACTGTATAGTGTTATCGGCGGAACCTATAAAATGATAATGTTACTAATTTCATCAATTAAATCAACACAGAAATATATTAAAACATGTACTTTAGACAGTTAATTTTTCTCATAATCAAATTTAATTTTCATTATAATTTTTAAGTGTTAGTTTTTTAGTTATAAATTTTCGTAATAGTTAACACATAAACATAATAAGAATTTATTGTTATATTTATTGATAGTATTAAAGATACTAAGTATTTATTGTTAAATTTCATTCATCAGTTTCATTGCATAACGTTTTGTAGTAATTAATTTGTGACAACGTTGATCTTTATAAAAAAAAAAAAACCCACCTCTTCCTTTATAAAATCTTATAACTCTGTTATCTGTTTTTTAATAAATTTATAACTTAAAAACTCTTTACTTTTTCAATGTTAAACTTAAGTATTAATCTAATGTGTCTTTAAATATATTTTGGAACGCTTTAAATTTATAAAATTCTATTTAAACATTTGGAACGCTTTAAAAATATATAATTCTATTTCTTTAAAAAAAAAGTTGTAATATTTACTATGTTTTTAGTGTGTTGTTTAATAACTGACACGTAAAGTTCTTACGAAACCTTATACAAATTGATTTATACTCTTTTAAAGAAATATACATTTAAAACAAAAAATTTTCTCCTGAAATTTGATTGTAACTGCTATTTCAATTTTCAGAAGAATTATATAAAATGTATAAAAACATATTCTTCTATCTTAATATTTTTGTACATTAAGAAAAGTTTAATGATAATTTATCCAAAAAGTCATTTGTTAGTAATTAACTAGCTTGTCAGAATCAAGGGCTTACTATTTATAAACTAAATCAGTGAATTTTAGGGTGTGGTTTATAATATATATACGATGGTTTATAATGTATTATTACATTTATATGCGATTGATTTTAATAAATTGTTGTTTTTCTCCTATTGTAAACAGTTTATGTTATATATATATATATATATATATATATATATATATATATATATATATATATATATATATATATATATATATATATATATATATATATATATACATATATATATATATATAAACATTATAAGGTGTATATATATATATATATATATATATATATCAAACGAGATTCAGTGTGGGAAAAAAGTGTGTGTAATAGAAATTTTTCGGCAATATACAAAGTTAATACGCATCAAAATTTATACATGTATTGTTTCATGTTTTTTCTTTCTTTCGGGCTGTAAGTGCATTTGATTTTAAATACAAAAACACCTTATAATGTTTTATTTAAAACTATCAAAAAGTTATATGAATATTTTTGTCCATAATTTAACAAAATTATTGAAAACTTTTTTTTGTACGTTTTGTCGAATGGCTTTCCTTTACAAAATTCAAGTTTATATTAACGTATTTAGTTTTTAATTCTTTTTTATTACATTGAATAAGTATGAATGATTATTTTTGTTGTCTTAAAAAAGTGTTATGCATATTATTATTTATGTTTTTTCGGATTATTATCTTAAATAGGCTAATGGTAGCATAAAATTCAGATACTGTTTATTTTGTATTTATTTTAATTTAAAGTTATGCATTCAATATTAACTAAATGCTATAAGGAAAATTATGTAAGTAATAAGTTCCTAAGAGTTAAACACACATTTTTTTTTCAATGTTGAATCAATGTTATAATTTTTAATAATATTGATTTTTCGCTTATGTGTTTGTATGTCTTTCTTTTTTATGCATATTTTTAAAAATATAAGTAAGCAAATATAAGTATATTCCTAGTAGTTCAGAATACTTATTCACAAAGTATACAAAGAAGTCTATCCCAACAATAATAAGTTAAAAGATTATCTACTGTTCATCAAAGATATTTGTGAGTTTATTTATTTCATTAGTGCAGCTTTCTTTCTAATGGCTTTTCTCAAAGGTTATTTCTACACATTTCTTCCGTTACAATCGTAATTTCATCGCAATAAGGCTCATAATCACACGAGTGGAGAAAATAAAATATTTAAAAAAAATCAAGATGTGAAAACGATGTATAATTATTTTGTAAATATAAAAACATCTATGGGTTCACCTTCTTCATATATAAATAATGTTAATTTAGAATTAATATTTTGATCCCATATTAAGTTTAATAACTCTTAAGTTTTCTTTTTATTAAAATGCTTAAGAGTACTGTGTCTAGACTTTTCTTAAAATATCGTTAATAACATACAGATTTAATTTATAATGAATGGAAATATTGTCAAAACATATAGATTACAAATCTGTAACGAATCAAATGGTGTATTAAATTATGAAATACACTTTTGAGTTCTTTTATTCTTCAGTATTTTACACAATCAATTATTTTGTTAGTACTTTTCAGAAGAAAAATGTTTTACTCAGGTATTAAAAATAAAATAGCAAACATTTGTTTAACATTGTTTGAGTTTTGGTTTGTCACTCCTGAAATGAATCTCTTCTCTTCTTTTACAATAAATACCTGACAAAACTGTAGATCCGTCAGGAGTCAGTGAAACACACTTGACCGTATCCTTGTGACCTCTAAGTGTCAGATTGTCAGTACCTGTCAGCATATCCCAGAGAATAAGAGTACAGTCTGAGGACCCAGAAACCACTAAAGAAGGACTCAATGGAGCCAAAGCAACACATGTTACTGAACCTTCGTGGCCCGCAAGTACCTTAAAAAAAGAAAGAAATATGTGAAATATTTTTAGGGAATGAAAATACCACAAAAAGAGGTGGAACACATAAATTAACTTTGCATAAAAGAAGAGCAGTCAAAATGTTTTCCACAAAGTTTATTGATTGCATATAACGTATAAATTGATATACAAAAAAAAAATAATATGGTGCTCCTAAAATAGGTATTTTGGTTCTTGGTAATCTTCTTATAGGCTCAGACCAGCACTACAAATCGTTTCATCATAATGAATATTTCCAAGTCATTTTTCTTTTTGCGAAGATACATTGCTAAGATACATTTAATTAAAATTTATCGTCTGCTTTTATTTTAATATCCGAATAGAATATTATTGTCTACTTTAAAAATTTATCGTTTGCTGTTGTTTTGTTATATAATTTAATAATTTATTTTTATGGCAGAATCATCTGTTTTTATTCTTTTTGTAGTTAAAATTAGTAACATTTTTGTAATTTAGATTGTTTTACTTGTATAAGTAAAAAAATGCATTAGGAATTCGAAGAAGACATTTTCTTTTCTTGATATATGTTGCTTCTATGGAGCTTGGTGCTCGGAAGTACGCCAACTTTACACTAATCAATACGCATTTTGAGTAATTTTCCTTTTTCGAAAACTTAACCCCAAAAAAAAAAAAAAAAAAAAAAAAACGTTAACATTTGTTAAAATGAAATTAGTAAAGTCTTTCCCTCCCTTTTACCTTTAAAGATAATATTATGTTTTCACAACATAGGTAAAAAAAAAAAAAACTTTTTTAGAGCTTTATTTTTTTAATTTTTTTTTTTAAATTTGTTTATGATATCTATAACTCCAGATAAAATGTGCTTCTCAAACTTCTGAGCTTAAACTTAGCCCGCATAAATTTACAAATAATCGTAAATTTAAATACGTATAGAAAAATCATTGTCTGAAGTTGCTTTAGCTTTGAACGTCAAGTCATTGTTTTGTATAACAGTTCAATCTCGTACGGATATGAAAATTCGATTTGAAGAAAACTGACTAAATGATAAAAATATTGATTTATGAAGAGTGACTATTGCAGTAGAAGTTTTCAAACAGTCTCTGAATTACACCGTTTAAATTGAATTTCTTTTAAACTGTACTTTTCGTAGTATTTCAGCACAATACTCGATAAAAAGAAGGAAGTGGCGAAATTTGTCTATGATTTGTTTTGTAATATAAAATCTATTATTATCGTGCATGAAATCTTCTTTACAAACTGTTTGTGTTTTTAAAGTTAGGATCGATGTTACTATTTATATCGATATATAGGTCAAATTGTATGACAAAGAGTCCCTCATCTCTAATAGTTCCATATGCAAAACTGCAAAATAATTGGGTGGAAAGTTCGTGTTACTTAATACTAAAATCTTAAAAGCTACATTATTTTTACAATTCGGTTCTTTTCAAAATGGTACACTTTCTAATAAATTACGACCATGTATGTCTGTGCACATTCTAACTGAATAACTAAATTCAAATTGTTGGAAAAAATTCAGAGTTTCTTCTTAAAAAATAAAATTTTCTTCAATAAAGCGAAGGAAAGCTCAATATAAAGCTGACATTGTTCATTACACATAACGAAAATCAAAATATCGATATGATCTTGCGCTTTTAGAATGTTCTTATAAAAATAAACACATATTTCATTATATTAGCTATAGCTTATAGTAATTTCTAAAGGTATGCTACATTTGTAGAAAGGTCTTCGTCATTTAAATCCTTTTATCATTAACGTCACAATTATTTTCAGTCGAGAGTAAAAGGGAAGTATTTATTAGAAACATAAAATGAAGTATTTATATTTTATTAATGGTTGTTTTTAATTACATCTGTTTCTCATCGTAAAAATCTGCTATTGTAAAGGTATTTTAAGCAAAGTTTAATGCAAACTAATTGCAATTATTATTCATCTCTTAGTATTAAAATATAGTTAATGAAGTCACAATAACTAATTATATATCTATTTAATATCATGAAAAAGCCTGTAAACTTAAGTACCTGTGTAAGTTTACCCGTTGCAACTTCCCATACTTTCAATGACATGTCATTAGAGCCTGTAATTACTGTTTCACAATCATGAGTTACTGTATAACATAAGATTGAATCACTGTGACTCACACTCTTTTCAGAGTCCACATCCATCAGAGGCCAGAATTTTAATCTGAAATCATACACATTTTTACTCACAATTATATATGTAACAGATTAGTTTTTAAATAACAATTTCGACTTTAAAAAAGTTAATTATTAAATTATCAAAAACCATACATATTTCATATATTACAAGTAGTTAACTTATTTAGTTAATTTTAATTTTCACAGCCACATAATCGTGAATATACTTAATTTAATAATTTATCAGTGAACTTATTGGTCTTGATTTACAGAAAACTATAAAACAGCTATTTTAATTCATATAACTTATAAATGATTTTTAATATTCAGATACATGGATACCCTAATATTTTTTGTCTTGGGAATTTAATAAAAGAATGGATTAATGAAATATATTATTTATATAAACTAATATTATTAATTTATGAATTAAAATGCTATGATTATATTAAAAGTTAAAAATTATTTAAAAAATATACTAATTTATATAATAAACAAAGTACAACTGAAATGTGTTATGTGTATACGTTATGTTAATCGTGTTTTAATCGAATTTAAAGTGAAGATAGGGCTTTTAATCTTTTAAGATACTGATTTAGTAATAGCAATAATAGTAGAGATACATGAATAATAAATTCATGTATTCTCTACTATTATTGCTATTACTTTTTATTAGATCTTATTTTACTTAATCATCTGCATGAATTTTTTGTACAATGTGTTAATTGAAAAATAATCCCAACCTATTGATATTTAATTCATCAAATACTTTTATTTTGCCAAGCTATTATTATTAGAAAGCATTTGTTCCAATGAAAACAGTTTCGTAATATCCAAATCTTCCAAATGCATTAATGAAGAAACAGTTAAAAAAAAATAGTCTTAAAACTATTATTTTTTTTTAACGTAGATAAAAAATTAGGTAATTTTATTTTTTTGATAATGTGTTTATTTCGAAATAATACATAAATAATAAAGTAGTAATTCTATTCAATATGATTACGTGAAACTCTGAATGAAACTACTAATTTCACAAAACTGCATGATTGATTACCTGAGGGTAATACGACCATTTTTATTTGTAACTGAAATTGTGATGACTGTACTGAAGTTGGTTATTAGTACTTGGCTATTAGTTGGGATATGGCTATTAGTACTATTTTCCCTTTATAAGTTTTAAGAAAATTTTTGGTTTCAACTATAGAATTTCACTTTCAAATTTAATATTTTGAAAAACATGTTTTTGTAGGTAAAATGGGAAATAAAGGTGTAAAAAGGCTTATTTTTCTAGATAAATCTATTTCTACCGTTTTAGTTTGCCTAATCAATAAAAGAGACGCAATTTTGAAAAAGAAGAATGCTATGAAAAAAGAGACATAATTTTATTATTTTTATTAATAGAGCTTTATTTCAAGCTTGATATTAAATAAAATAAACATATGAAACAAAAAATGTACGCATGCAAGCATTAAGCCACTAATGAAGATAATACAGCTATCTGTGGTCGTATTACCTACAGCTATGTGCTTCCGAAAACACTGTGATTCATGTATGAACCATAAACGATTTGAGAAAATTCATCACATATTATTATTATTATTCGTTCGTTGCATTACTATAGATTTTTTTTAGCTTTCCTTTCAAAGTTATCATCATCTGTTGGTAACTTTGAAATTAACAATGAAACCGCGAAGTGGCTGTATTATCTGCACTGGCTGTATTATCCTCAGGTACCTTATTTCAACACACAATTTGTTCTCTAAGTCACAATTTAAAATTAAAAGTAATTTCGCTATTTTCATTCTTTTAGTATGAAACACATATATAACATAAAAAGAATAGAAATACTGTATATAGGGAGACATACGCATTATCATTTTTTCCCGAAACAGTAAACACTACATTACTATGAAGAGTGACCAGAACGGTTGATTTGGAAATGGCATAGATCTGGTTACCATTATCCGCAGTCCAAAGCCTATGGTAACCTTGATTATCAGCTGATAGTATTCGACGGCTGTCAGAGGCGACACACACCCCAACAATTTTTGTTTGATGTTCCTGCGGAAGAATAATAAAGTTAAGTTACAAAAACTATACGTTAAAAGAATGTACAGTTCCTTAAAAATACACTAGTCATAAGAAATGTATTATTTCAATTATAGAATACATAGAAAATGTCACTTTAAACACTGCTAATCAGTTACATGTATTGGAATTGTTGTTTTGTTATTTGAAATTTTTTTTTTCTCACAATCTTGTAACTTAATTTTTTTAATAGGTAATTTACTTTTTTCTCAAAAATTTCAGTGACTTAAAAAGTGATTGAATCTCATTGCGAAAGGAAGATTATTTTTTTCAGATGTATTTTCAGTAAGGTATTGCTTCAACTTCCTCATCAATTTTCTTGAGTGTCATGTAAGTATACTTTTACGAAAAAAAGAATGGAGGCCATTAAGTAAGAATCGAAGCGCAAATTTTGGATATAAAGTATATATTAACGGCTTGAGAAAGATTTCTTATGCTCAATTAGACTGCGTCCGGATTCGCATATAATCGTATCATTTTCTAATTAATAATTCTTCTCCATATTTTTAACGCTTCCGGGATATCCTAACAATCCTTTTCTATATTCTACCCTCCTTGCCAACCAATTCTTTCAAAATTCTAGATCAGTTACACCTTGTTTGGCGCAGCGTAGCCATATCTGGCTCTTCAAAAACTTCATTACTCACTCATCCATCTCACTTTCAATTAAAACCTATTGGATTATATGTTTGTAGCCATTTTGTAATTAAAATATTAAAAATATTAGCATGATGATTTTTATTTGATGTTTAAAATTTCTGTACTAATACGATTGAATTAGATTAATTATATACAAAACAGGCATGAGAAAGAATTAGTTTATTTAATCCATAAGACTAACTAGGATGAAGTCTAGGGGTCAGCATAGTTTAAAGCCCTGTGAATTTTATTTACAGTTTATTCTTTTGCATTGGTTGATTATTAATACTGCACGAGGCTTTGAGTATTGGATCGCTATGAAAATGTGCATGTCCAAAAATCTTGGCATAACGGGCATTTTTCAAGACAAACCTTATATCCGTTACTGTCGAATGATTAATAATATGTTTCAAAGCACAAATCGAATACAAACCCTATAGCTGAACGTAGAAGTTGTACAGTCGAAAAGTAAACTTGATTTTTATGAAGACTTAAAGTGTCCCAGGTACAGGATGTCTTATAAACAGTAAATTCTCTTAAAAATATCCTGGGCCACAATTGATGACCTCTTAGTGTTGATGAAATGCCTTTGCAATGCCCTTGTGTTCCAGGTCCAGAACTTCCAGGCCCATCATAAAACTTCTCAATCCATTCAAATCAATTCACGGATCAAAATCCTGATTAAAATAAAAACGTGGGGTGCAAAATAATAGGGCTTCTGCAATTTAAATGTAAATGACCGTATTATATGTTTCTATAAAAAGTTCCCTTATCATATTCCTATAATCAATTTTATGATTATGCTATGAACTGTTTTTTTTCAAAACAGAAAAAAAACCCTTTTATATACACAAAAAAAGGGAGAAATTTCTGAAAAAAAAATACAATATACATTACAAAATGTACGCATTGAATATGTAAAAAATGATTGCGAATTTTACTATGTTGTTTATATTATTATATTGTGCATGTTGTTATTCATAGGTATTCAGAATTTTCCTCTTACTAACCTTAAATGTCGCCTCTATGACGCCTTGCATCAGACCAAACACCCTCAGCGAAGTATCTTCTGACCCCGAAACAACAAATGAGCCGTTGGGTGCGAATGCCACACATGTTATTGGAGCTGTGTGTCCATCCAGAGTTTGAGTGACTTCTCCAGTAGTCAGATTCCATACTTTTAATAGATTGTCCTTAGAACCTGTATAAATAAATTCATATATATTTTAAGCTATTTTATTTTATTTTTTGTCGAAAGATTGCATCTTAAGGAATTTTTATGAAACGTTTACTTTGCTACATTAATTTTTTTTTTTTCATTAAAATCTATTAGCGTGATAGATGCAACGAAAAAATTATTCATAGTTTGTAATTATTTACTGTAAAAAATAAAATGAGATTTAAAAAGATTTATATTACAGAAATTACGATTGACATTTTGTTAGTATAAAAAAAAAAAACAGATTTTGGTGGTCGTTTGAAGTTAGTAGAGTTTGGAAAGCTTTGAACTGCTTATCTATGGGTTTGCAGGCAGCTTGTCCGTTGCGTTTTAGCCTCGCCTTTGAGAACTGAGCTAGAAATGAATTCTCTACCAGGACAACAATTAAGCACTTTTACTCATGTCCTTGTAGTTTCGACTTGTGCGAAAGGGCCACCGTTAGGTAAAAATAAACATTGACAAACATTTTCCAACAAAAGTAATAATTATTATTGCTATTAATATATATATATATATATATATATATATATATATATATATAAATTAAAAGTAAAATAATAAATGTATACTAAATCAAAAAAAATTAAAACACTATTATATGCAACTTTAATATAAAGCATAAGTATTTTAACTTTGAAAAACAGGAAGTTTCATTTAACCTGACTTTGGAATATAAAAAAGAATTAAAATCCCAGAAAAGTTATCGTTTACCGTTCGCACAATTCTTAATTTCCAATTAAAATGTGTATATATGGCTTCCAAAGATTAAGAAAATACATTTACGAATTATATTTGTTAGAACATTCAATTATACATTCTTGTTTGGAGTCACAACCTTCAGCGAGCTGAGTCTAAATTATATTTATTTCCAACATAAACAATTTAAAGTCGACTCGCGAAGAATTCGCAAGCCAATTTACGTTAAATCAAATATAATTTTTCTCTCATCGTAAATAAATTAATCGTCGATTATAGATGAGTATTTCGGTAATTTCACTGTTTCTATAACATATAAAATATTTTATTAAATTATTAATTTCAAATCTGAAATTATTCTTCGATTTTAAAAGTCAGATTGTAACAATGTTATTTTGTAACAGTTTCTTCAATAAATGAATGCAAAATCCATAATTTGAGTTTTAAGATGACTGAATGAAATTTAGTTGATTCTATTACAATAACGAAAGTCGATAATTTCCCTCCTTACCTGAAACAGCGAGTGTGCCATCTTTTGATACGGACATGCACATGATAGGTTCCCGGTGACTGTCTAATCTTTTTACCTTCTGTTTTTTATGAATATTTTCTTTCTTGGGAAGCGTAAAACTCCATACAACAACTTTATTACCACCAGCTGTTACTAAAAATGTGTCATTTGACTGAACCTGTTAAAAATACCATTTAACATTTTGAATTAGTTATAGAAATGAATCTTACATCATGTGAAATAAATTAAATTATTAGATTTTTTTGAATAAATCAAAATTCTATGGATCGTAGCTTTTTTTTCACATAAATTAGTTTTAGATTGCCTTTACACTCATAAAAAAAACCTGATGAATAATACATAACCCATAAATATAATTTAATTTTCTAAATTTCAAGAAATAATATAATTTGGTATATTTTGTAAGGAATTACTGAATTATAAGACCTAAATATTTA
This sequence comes from Nephila pilipes, assembly GCA_019974015.1. NCBI lineage: Eukaryota > Metazoa > Arthropoda > Arachnida > Araneae > Nephilidae > Nephila > Nephila pilipes. The sequence goes on from BMAW01047527.1 coordinate 55,845, forward strand.
TTATTTTTTTATTTCATTTTGTGGCTTCAGATGTTTTATTTTACTTTTATTTGTTATTATTTTTTCGTTTTAAGTAATAGAAGGATAATAGCTAAGACAAAAAGCCGAAAATATTTATGAATAGTTGGAAAAAATTAAAAAATAAATGGATTAGTAAAAAAATAAATGGATAATACAATGAACTATTGGATTTTTGCAAATTAATGCGACTTTTAAAATTGCTTGGGAATCTTCTTAAAAACGGGTTAATCAAATAATGGAGAGAAAACTCCGATTTTACACACAAATTATCTTTACCCCAGTTCTGTGTATTTTTCAATACACATTTTATTCGAAAACAAAAGACAGCTAACGAGAAGAAAAAAAAGGATTTGGAAGAAGACTGTAGTGTAGATGATATTTAACCGAGAAGAATTCTCACACAACAAACCTGAACACTGCAGATAGCTTCTGTGTGTCCACTGATGGTCGCAATGAGAGACGAAGCGAAGTGGACATCGAACACGTAGCACTTTCCATCGGCACATCCCACAACACACCTGCAGTTATCGTGTCCGAAACAAACAGCTGTCAGCTCGGATGATAGCCCCTGAATGACGTGCGCCTCGGAACCGGTGGTCAGAGATCGGACGTGCAGAGACTGGTCATCGCAAGCAATGACCAGGAAACTGTTGTCGCGGCTGATGTCCATCTTGCGGACAGCTGACGGCAGAGTTATGGTGTTGTATAGAGTGAAGTTCTCCAAACTCCAAACGCAGACTGTTTTATCATTGGAGCCTGTAATGAAAGAAGAGGAATTTATTTCCATTTACCAGAAATGTAACTGACACTATTGTTATACTGTACGAATATTAATCGTAAATAAGATAAAAATTAGAATTTTTTGAAATTTTTATGTGCAGTTGCTGAATATTTTCTTTGCTTAAAAGATTAACTCAGGAAATGTGAAATTATTTTGCATAAATATATGAGTTGTGATTTTGAACTTATGCCATATTTAGCAGCAAATACTTAATCCAGTGTTGAGTAATTGGAATATAAAATAATGCCAGTAAAACAGTTAAAGGCGATTGAAAATTATTTAAAAGGTTTTTTTTAACGTACATATCGCTTACAATCGGTGAAACTGTATGTAAGTATACAACAAATAAATTCAATTTCTTATGTCCAAGTTTAATCCTCTGAATTTTTATTATTCGAACAAGATCGCTTAAAAAAACTGCGTGCTTTTTAATTACATATTTGAAATCTGTATATAATTTGGGAGGTTTATGAGTAGCATAATTTTGTTTCAAAGATTTCAAATAATGATTTAGATCACAAGAATAGATGTCCAGAACAGTAAATTTTAGATACCTGTGGAAATCGCAGACTTAGCACTCAGAAAATTAAATACGCACTCAAACTTGCAAAATAAAAAATATTTCAATTAAAATTAAATAATTAATTTATCAATTAAATAATTATGATTAATTTTCTATATTGTTATGCAAACTTGAAATCAAATACTTATGATTTCTTGTTTTTAATTTAGTTGAAATTTATCACGATGATGTGACTAATAATTCATATACCTGTTACAAAAACATCGTCATCCCAGTGTACTGAAATGCAGCTAATGAGACCCCTGTGATTATCCAGGCGTTGTATTACTTGACCAGTGTCCAGAGTGGCTACTATGATGACACCTATTTCTGAACCACTCAGAACACGAGATTCTGAATGTGTAGTGGTCACACACATCACACCTGTTATGTGATTACTGAAATAAAACACATAAGTTGTTAACATCATATGAGTTATCAATGCAATAATAATATTCTTTAATTACTATTTTTGTCTCGGTAGGATTAAATTAAATTCATAATTTTTGCCTACGATTCATATTTGAGCAAAATCGATGATTTTTATGAATATTTTTAATAGTTTGATAAGTGAATACAAGTTTAGTAAGTTGTCACTTTACATTTTTGTCTCCTTTTATAAATAAGCTTAATTTTAATTTACTGATCCTATTCTACAGGATTTACAAATGCAATGGTATCTCTATACAGTGATAACAAGTGTAATCTGTTCCAGTATTATCATCGGTAACCGAAACCGTCGTCACTACGAGACACGATTTTTCATAAACATAATAACGGTAATCGATTTAATTATTTCCGATTACTTTCAATAGGCATCTTAAACCAAAGACTGTGTCGTTTTCCATGATATTTTTGCTTACAGTAACTTGCCGTTAACCAAGTACGTCGTTAGCTAAGACCATTATTTACCAAGGTTCCACATTGTGTTGAGAATTATCAACTTTTTGCTTTCAAATATATCTAATTTTATTTTTGGTCACAAATTCCTGTTACTATTCTATACACTTCGACATAGTTTGAAGTGTATATTTTATTCTTTGTAAAATTTTGATAATTTCTTAAGAATGTTAAATATCTGTGTTAATTTACATATTTAATACAAGTTTTCTTGTATTAAATATGTAAATAAATTTCTTTGTATAAATGGAACAAAAGTTATTTTTTTCTTAAGTACTCCATATTATACTGCAAATTATTCAACAATAAGTAATATATTTCAAGGATTTCATTTTGCGAGTTTTAATTTTTTTATCTTCGGGAAGGTATTCAAAATAAAGAGTAAGTTCTAGAAACGAATTATTGTAATGAACGTATCTTAAAATTTAACTAGTTAAATAAAATGAGAAGCCGTGTACAATTTCTCAATCGAATTAATTGTTCATAAAAAGATGCAATTTCCTGACATAAAGATTTTAACGTAATACTTTAAATAAAAAAAGGCACATCTTCTAAGAATAAGGTACTAGTATAATTCTACTTAAAGATATGTTGATAAGTACCTCATCCGATGTTTTATTTGCCCTGAATCTATATTCCAAACAATGACATCAGTATCTTCAGAACCACTAACTAGCCAATGGCCGGAAGAAGTAACATGGAGACAAGTAATGGGAGCCTTATGACCTGAAATAAATGAATCAATTAATATAATTATTTTTGCTGTAAAATTTTGAGGAAATAACTTCATTAACTTTCATTAACTTCGGATGATTATTTTTTATAAGCTTCGCACAGTAATATTTTTCGATAAAAACATTTTTAGAAATACATAATTTTTTTTTTTCATCTTCGAGTGTTTTTATTATCGTGCGAGCTATTTTTCGGTCGCTTTACATGAATATATAAACACGATTTCTCTTATATTATATTCTAGAATGGTAATTCCCAAAAGTATAAATCGCTAGAAGTACATTGAAGATTCCTAGAGAATACGTGAAAAATTCTGAACGAAATGGCAAGAATATTTTCAAAACAACTACCATTCACATTCAAAAAAAAAATAAATAAATAAAAAAATAACGCATCGAGAAGGAAGAATGGGAATGGAATGAAATTTGTTTTTTTGTTATTGTGATGTTAGAATGTGTAAAGGATTACAAAATCAAAGCAGAAAGGTCTTTTCTTGTGGAAAAAAGTATATTAATGGGAACACACTAGTCCCCTGTTGGACCACCTCTAGCGGGGATATACGAAATCACACGGTCTGGCGTTGAGTTATACAAGTTTCGTATACTGTCTTGAGGAAAATTAGCCATGCTTGTAGCAGCTGGATCTGTAATTACTGTATACTAGTTGTTGAAGTAATCGATCCAACTGTTCTCCTGTATGCTCAGTTGGAGGTCAGTCCTGTGAATATGACGGCCAGGAAATGATTTCAACTTATCTCAGACAATCTTTCCCTATGTAGCTGAACATTATCTTGCTGAAAAATTAGGTTTGGATGCCCTTCCATGAGTGTGGCTACAATAATTCTTGAGTATATCGTTGAGCCGTTAAAGTTCATTGTATTACAACTATTGACGATCAGTTGCCATTTCTGATGGCTCCACATATCACACTTGTATCAGGGACTATACGTCTCTTTTTAGAGAATAAGCAATATTAGACCACTGACAATGGACCGCCATACTCGAACATGACCGTCAAGGGTTCCCAAACAGAATCGGGATTCACCACTGAAGACTTTATGGTGTCATTCTTTAGACATTCAAGTTCGCCGCTCTCGACACCACTGCAAGCGAAGGTGACGGTGTCGAGCAGTCAGAAGTAATGTTTGTAACAGGCATCATGAGGACAAATTTTCTTCACCTGACCGTGCGGAAATTGTCCATGCCATTATTAGTTTGTATTAATGACCGTAAATGTATATCTATCATGTAACATAATCTTGGAAAGAGTTGATCATAATTTGGCGGTTAATTAAAACTTACGTTTAGATGTATAACCAGAGTGTATTATAGAGTTAAAATATGACTCAGGGTAAAAAAAATGGAGAACCACTGCTTTAGAAATGGTATTTCTTTTTTTTTTTTTTTTTTTTTTTTTTTTTTTTTATATATCTTTTCCAAAATAGTTGTTGTAACAATTGAGAGAAATTGGCATGTATTGATTTTACCAATTTTTCGGTGTGTTTTATTTGTTTAAAAGTCATTTAAAAGTTATATAAAGTTATTAAGCATATGTAAAATAAATGTGTAATAAATTATCTCACAAATAAAACTTCGATTCCTCTCGTCCATAACTGAAGTAGTATGGACAATTTTCAAATATCCAACGTCAAATTATACCAATAGACTGCATTGTTAACTCTGTTCAACAATTTCATATTTTTTTATTTTATTTTTACCCAAATGAAAGTATCCACCTTTTATAAATTTTGGGTCACTGAACACGTAAAAATTTTCTCAAGTCTCAGCGTTTTGATTAATTTCACTGCTTACATTTTGCATAAAAGCTTTAGAGCATTATGATTACGATACGTGAAATAAAAAAAAAAAATTAAGGGAAAATAAATAAAATATGTGTTATCGTTGTGTTTGATGTTGAAACTGAACATTCTGCATAAAACAGTAGATTCGGGACTGTGAATAGATGACTCAAAAACAAATCTGAAGGCTGTACTATAGCGTAATAGTTATAAAATAATGTCATCAATCCCTGCTGCTGCTGAAATCCAAGATAAAAGTTATTCCATGCAGCGACGCCTTCTGAATTTTGTCATTTGCTATCAACGTGAGAGCTTAGATGTGATATCAAAATAATAGAAATTGTGCTCTACCTGCAAAGGTGGGAAAACAAAGTACTCATACTATATAACAGGTCAATTGAAAAGTCTCCGGCCTACCATAGTAAAACACATTTTTTTGGCAAAATTAGTTTTTTTTATTCAACATAATTCCCTTCAAGGGTGATACACTGATTTTAGCGACCCTCCAACTTTTCGAAACCATTTTTGTAGTACGATTTGTCCTTTGCTTCAAAATAGGCCTCAGTTTCGGCGATCACCTCTTCATTCGACGAAAATTTCTTCCCAGCGAGCATTCTTTTGAGATCTGAGAACAGGAAATAGTCGCTGGGGGCCAGAATACGGTGGATGAGGAAGCAATTCGAAGCCCAATTCATGGATTTTTGCCGTCGTTTTCACTGACTTGTGACACGGTGCAGCATTGTCTTGGTGAAGCAGCACTTTCTTTTTCTTCAAATGCGGCCGTTTTTCGGCGATTTCGTCCTTCAAACGGTCCAATAACGCTATGTAATAGTCGCTGTTGATGGTCCTTCCTTTTTCAATGAAAATTATTCCATGCGCATCCCAAAATACAGACGCCATAACCTTGCCAGCCGACTGTTGCGTTTTCCCACGCTTTGGAGCGGGTTCATCGTGTGCAGTCCACTCAGATGACTGTCGATTGGACTTCGGTGTGAAATGATGGAGCCATGTTTCATCCATTGTCACATATCGACGCAAAAACTCGGGTTTATTACGCTTGATCATCTTCAAACACTGCTCCGAATCATCGACTCGTCGTTGTTTTTGGTCAAAAGTGAGCTCGCGCGGCACCCACTTTGCACAGAGCTTTCTCATACCCAAATATTCGTGAATGATATGATGTACACTTTCAGTTGATATCTTTAGAATGTCTGCTATTTCATTCAATTTCAATTGAAGGTCATTCAAAATCATTTGGGGCGTCCAACGTCTTCGGTGCTCATTTCACCTCGTCTAAACTTAGCATACCAATCCTTGATGGTTGATTTTCCTGGGGCAGTGTCCGGAAACTCGGCATCAAGCCAAGTTTTGGCTTCAACTGTATTTTTCCCCTTCAAAAAGCAATATTTTTTCAACACGCGAAATTCCTTTTTATCCATTTTTTTTACAATAACAAAAGTTGCTTCACTCAAAATGCTATAATTCACACACTAATGATCCGACAGCTGTCAAATTTATACACGCATCTTTTGAGGGTTAGGGCTAACTAAAAAACATATGGATTTAATTCTAGTAGCGCCATCTATGTGCCAGGCCGGGGACTTTTCAATTGATCTGTTATGTCAGTGAAATGGCCGCGTGAGCTATTTCTAATACCATCAGAAGGAATCGTTTCTACCAGAGCTTTATTACTCGGCACCAAAAACGCCTTCAACGAACCTCTCAGGAATCCTAGCAGCATTGGCTTACCACAGTTATATGTACAACAGAGACTTATTTTTGAAGACCGTTAACAAAAATAATTGTGCTTTTGAATACTGTTGCCAAAATTTTCCATGTGTGAATATGGGAAAGATAAAACAGAGGTATTTATAGATTCCCAGATATGCAAGCTTTCCTAAATCACAGAATTTGAATTTAGTCTAAATTCTGATTTGCTGTCGTTGTTTCCGGATTGTTAGTACATACTTTGGTGAGCAAACTTTGTGCGGAAAATTCTGAAGATCTAATGGAATAACCCATATTTACCCACTAGTAAACTAGATACATCACTAAAAATGCATTTCATGAATTCATATATTGATGTTTTCCCAGCGAATTGCGAGGTTTTCACTAAACTTTGAGCCTCGGTAAAGTGACGAGGATGACAATTGAGCTGGCACTTCCCTCCCCGAACTTCCACGCCACGCCAAAGGGAGGACTAGGACCCTCGACCAGATTTAAAGTGCATTAGCCCCGCTCATAGCAGGGATCGAACCCATAACTCGTCGAAAACAAAGCCAGATCCAAGTCCACTACTATGACCACTAGGCAACCAATACCACCAAAACAAACAGGCTCCTGGTTAGATTTCAGAAATATCAGACAATATAAAAACCGCAAAGCAAAGAATAGGCAGGAATTCAATAGTTGTTTTCGTTTTTTATGTAAAAAATCAGTTATAATATTATAAACGCAAGAAAGGCATTGCAACAGTGATATAATAGCGCGGAAAAAATTTATATCCTTACAATTTTTTTTATGAGGGTTAACTTTAAAAAAAGACAAAGTGAAATCTTAACAAATTCGTAACTCAGTTTCAACGTATAACACAGCAATGAATAGGTATAAAGACCAAAAAATGAGACAATTATTAACATCCCCCCTTCCTTGACATACGATTTGAATGATAAAATTGTCGCATTATTTTCAGTTATAAAGTCGCCATGAAAAACACATAAAACCTAATTCTATAGATGTTTTGTTTTGTAGCACATAATTTTAGTGACTTCTTTCTACATAAACATGAATATAATATTAAATATTGATATCTTTTATAAAATATATTAATTCTCTGTTTTTAATAAAACAATTAATGTACTTTTTAAAATAGAGATGAAGGCAAATGCATAAGACTATTTCCTTATCGAAACTATCGAATTTAAAATTAATTAATTATTAACAAATTCCTTAATGATTACTTGATCCCAAATTGCTCTGCGACTCTTCCTGGAACTTGATACTGGTTGTATTTGCGAAGGTCCTCATAATTTTGAATATCAGTCAAGTGATGAGAACGACACCTGAATTGGCACCTACCTCTCTCAACTTCCACACCACGCCTTGGGGAGATCTTTGATTATCGACAGATAAAACGTACATTAGACCCGGTTACACGGCGGGTCTTCTGTGGCATCAGGGCTCGAACCTGCGACTCGATGAAAACTACCGGCTGCGAGTTCGTGACCATGACCATTAGGCTACTACGGCCTCTAGAATGTAAGGAGGGAGGAGCCAACTTTAATGGCGTAAGAGCCAGATATAGCTTTGTTGCACCAAAAAAAATAGAACTATGATCAAGGCATTTGAAAAAAGGAAAAAAGTAAATAAATAAAAATTAGTTAACAAGAAGGAGAGTCGAAAACGTAACGGAAAAGAATATCAAGATGATTCAAAATAACATTAAGAGTGAGTCATAAGACATTCCAACAAAAGACTGATAGCAGGATCTGGAGTAGATCGAGGATCACGTCAAACGAAATATTTCTTTATAAGGATCACGTGTAGAATAATTGATGAAAAAAAGAAATTTGTATGTCCCTGTGAGTTTTTTTAACGAGCTACCGTATTTATCCACACTTTATGTGATTTAAATCGAATTATTGAATTTTGAACTGAAAAAATAAGAATTATGAAAATAGAAGACACAGAATAACTACAAAAACTTTATAACTATTTCAGGAAAGAAAAGAAATATACACAAATGAAATTCAAGGCACCACTTTTTTTTTAAAATAATAATACAGTTAATAAAATATATACGAAAGTAGAAGGAGACTTTAATGAGTCATTTTTTTTAACGTTAACAAAACCCTTTCCATTGATTCATCGCCGAGAACATATGTATTTGGCATTTAAGCGTGATTTACCTTTATGGAACTATTTATGAAAACCAGAAATTTGAATTCGGGTTATGGCTGAACTGAAATACAAATTGATGTTGTATATAAAATTAACACACCACTTTAGCGTGAAATTTATAATTAAAATAAAAATTAAATGAATCTATTCTTCATAAAAACACTTCATTACACATTTCATAAATACATTTTAAAATTAAACTATAATTTACAAAATATTGAGTAAAGTTTGCCTAATTTTTTTTCTTCTTAAAAATGCCTTGCATATGAATTGAAAAAAAAAAAACCCGGTTCATTCCATCTAAGATTTGAGATCATATTTGTTCGGTAAGATTGTATTTATGAATGAGAATGAAATGATTATTTTATATATATATAACACATCGATCAATAACTCCAAAGACTAACCCAGAGATGGCGCTCGTAGTAAACCAGTAACCAGGTCTTTCTAGAGTACTTACCTTTGCTTGAAATGTGTCAAAATTTTAAGTCGATCGGACCAGGAAAAAGATTTTTTGAAGTGAAGTGAAAAAGGTTTTTTCCAAGTGGGTGCCGCGATTGCTTTCGATGGAACAAAAAAAGCAACGAGTCGATGATTCGGAAAGCTGTTTATCGCTATTTACTCGCAACAAAAAAGATTTCTTGCAAAAAAAAAAAAAAAGATTTGGAAAAGCGTTGGAACGATTGTATCACCCTAAAATGTGATTAACAAAAGGTGTTATGTTGATGAATAAAAAAAAATTTTGCAAAAAAAATGTTGTTTTCAATTTTAGACTCGGGAGTTATTGATCGATGTGTTATATATATATATATATATATATATATTGGCAAGATGTGCATATTTTTTTCTGAATGAAAGATGTAGAAAAATCATTTATAATAGCTATATTACATACCTTTAAAAGTTCGAATGTGATTTTTGGAAGGTAAGTGAAACATATTTATTTCCTTTTGATTCGAAGCACACATTACATGTTGACTATCAGGTGTGGTGACACTATGTGTGATTGTATGTGGAATGGTCATGGAAGTCACCTGGGGTGGAAGGCTCAATGTCAACCATGAGTTTGTTGGAATAAGTCGAGGATGAACAGATTTATTGCAAAATTTCAAAGCACTGCTTACAAGATCTCTCACTGAAGTGGAATCAGAAATATCTGTAAAAACAAAATATCAATGTGTAAACAAAAAATTTAAATAACTAAGATAGTTATTTAAAATCATTAAACTAATTGAACATTATGAAATTATATTGACTGATTAATAAGAAAAATGTAAGCGTTTTCAAATACAGCAAAATGCTTCAACTTTTATTAATGCATCTTACTGCTCCTGAAATTAAAAATAATAAGAGAAAAACATGATTAATTTGTAAATGATAAAGTAAATTGTATGTTCTGAGTTTTTTAACTATGGCCATTTGATGTCGTTGCTTCATAGTACTTGTTATATTCTAATATTAATTTTATAAGTGTGTGCTAATTCTCTTTATTTCAGATATTTATTTAAAATAATAATATTTCAAAAAAAAGTTAGAAATAAAATAAAAGCTTTGCATTGTAATCGTGTATGAAAAGGTAGAATACTTTGCTGATTGTTCGTATAATTTTTTTATATAATAAAATAAATGTGCTTTTTATATTTAATTTACAACTGTAGCAAATATTAAAAAATAATTAACCATTAAAATGTTTTTGTATAGTAAAAGATAGATATTTGAGATATAATTCTGCTCATAACTATAACTTTAGTTTCCATCGTATTTCTTGAGATTGAATTCAATGGGGTAGACAAAGAAGACAACCAAAAATAAGATAAATGAAACCAATGAATATCTGAAAATGTTAAGAAATTTTTCCATTATTTCATATTGATTAGTTAAAAAACTTCGTAGCCAGCTTAATATTTTTTATTGTAAAATGAAAAATACATAATTGAAGCACAATAGTTACGGTCTTATGTCAGAAACCATGCATATACAGAGTTCATCAATATGATAAAAGTTCTTAAATTCACTTAAAAAATAATTCATTCATTGCGCATGTATTACTATTAGTTTTTTTTTATTTTATTTTTAATGCATTACTGTTCATTTCTGTAATTAATATAATTATACTTAATTTTATCAACGTTAATCATTCTTGTAAAGTAATACCGGACATCTGTAGAAAAACAATTTTCTAGTTTTATTATTGCTTACAACTCGAGGTTAACAAATATTCATCATGTCACTAAAGACAAATGATTGTCGTATTCGTTCAGTATTGAAAAGAAGCAGTTTCAAATTATTGTTTCACAAAATTCGGATTTTGTATTAGAGAGAGATAGAGATAAACTCTAAATTTAAACCGCGTTTCATCATTTAAACGTTTGTTCCCGGTTTTGCAAAATTAGTTTTTATTTTAAAATAAAATTCTTCTGTATATTTTAAATTATAGGTTTCCAACCTTTTTTTCGGCCTTCCACCCCCTTCTAGGTCAAAAATGAAAAATACCAATTCTCGTTCTTGAAATCACTTATGTAGTTGTGAGTTCTCGGGTCTTACTTAATAATAATAATTTAAAAACACTTCCTGAAGTCTCAGAAGGAAAGTAAGCACACACGCAGAAACATTTGATTTTCTTCACTTTTTCGAATGCATTTTATTTCAAGCAATTTAAAGCAATAATTTAGCTGTGAAGAAGAAAAGAAAGTGGGAAACTCCATAGGATTAACACTACGCTCGGAGATTCATGGTGGTGTATCGACGGGAGCCTTAGCTCATGACCTGTGCAAATTTGTAAATATAAGCTTTGTTGATCCAGCCGTTACATACGCACACATAGTATGCGGTAGTGGTCTGGTGCGCTGCGTATACTATGACTCGTTTATGTACTAACTAAAAGAAAATGGGAACAAAGCTGTAACGTAACTATTCCTACTTTTAATGCAAACTGATATTGATTGAAAGGCATTTAGATCTCTTTGCTGAAACATGGGTTCGATTATTTGTAATATTAATCACGCTTTTCAAAGGTTTCTTGAGAGTATTACCCAGGAGACTCGCAACTAGTCCTCAACTCTCTCCGAGTCAGCATTGGACCAGAACGCCCCCTTAGATATCTTCAATGTGAGAGGTGCAGACCTCTTTGAAAATAACCATTTTATCCCTTTATGCTCCAACAATACTTTAAAATACCACTAGAATCATATAAGTATTAAACTATTCTGTTCATCCATTTCCATCAGTATGTTTCAAAATTAATGTTGACTAGTTCCCTTTATCATCAGCAAAAAGGTATTAACAGTTTTGTGAAGCTGAAAATCGTTGATATGGAATATCCCCTCCCCCTGTGTCTCATTTTAACTTCCCTCCCATTGTGTAATATGTGTTATTAAGTTTCTAGGATAAAATATCTCAACATTCATAGGTAAGTCCACTGTATGATTTTTTTTCTTATTTTATAAGCCCTAAGAAACATTGTTATTTGTAAAAGTAAAAACTGTGGGTTTTTTTTTATTTCATTTTCAAAACACTTTTTGAAATTGTATTTCTAAGTACCGTTGGGACTAAGCAGCAGTTACTAATGTATTTAATTTTAACTTACTTTTAAATATTGTCGTGTCTTTGAAGCTATTGTATATACTTTTTGGCTTAAGAATCGAAGAATAATTGTTTTACCAATGAACGGTGGTTTTAAATTAAATTTAAATCTTTGAATCTTATTTATTTTTATCCATATGCATTTTTGTTTTCTTGCATAATGTAAAATAAGCAATGAAGACGTTTTGTGCTTGAGTAAATTTATAGTTATTTGCAAAATGTGTATTTTTGTTTCCAGCTATTTGAATGTGCCGATCTTATTTCAGATATGCTTAGAATCCTCGATCTAATCCCAGAAGGGGCTGCGTCACTCTTCGGATGTTTCCCTTAGTTAACTTAGAACTGCAGTGACACACATGTAGAAAGTTCATATGAGAACGAAATGTCGCTGGATGATTTACAAGTAGCTTCATCGTCTAGTTTCCAGAGTAATGAAAATGTTGACAGCAGTTCATATGAAGAGCTGGAATAGCGAAGTGTTCGAAGATTATGGAAAAAGAGAAATGCTACAAAGGTTATTCTAATTTTTTTACCGCTGAATTCAGGACTTTTAGAATCAACGGATAACTCAGAAAGATGGGACAAAATTACAAGTCCAAAAAGAACACAATGGAAACTCGGGAGATATCGATAAGGACGATATGCTGCATTATTTTTATGATTCTGGAATTAATGACAGGAAATCCAAAAATCGGTGGCACAGATTTTTTTTTTTTTTTGCTTTCATAGAGATGCGCCTCATAAATTATTATATTACATTCACTGAAATACGAGAGAAAATGCCTGTCTTGGATTAGAAATGGAATGTCACAAAAGGTCTAATGACCCTTAGCAGAGAGGGCAAAGAGGAAGAGGAAGGCCCAATTCATACAGCATAGAAAAGCCCTCATCAAGTTATTGAATGAATAAGAGAAAAAGAAATAATTATTTAGTATCAAAAGACATTCGATTGCAAAACGTAGGCCGCCGCTGACCCACCTTTGTAATTAGAAATCAAGGACGTAAAGTGTGTGCAAAAAATTTATACAGAGTCGACCTCACTCAAAATGTGAAGTGTGCAATGTATTTTTATGCTTGAATGAAAAAATCGTTTTGTGATTTTCATCGAGAATCAGTGTTGTATCTTGTTATAATAGAAGGTATTAAAAAAGTACCGTGAAATGTTGTACACAGTTTTTTTTATTTTCAAAGTTGAGAAAAATGTTTAACTTTAGTGACCCGACAGTACTAAAAAGTACCTACTTAATTTGTTAACCTAATTAACGATATATTTTAAACTTTTGTATCATTATTGCATAAATCTTCTAATCTGCTTTTATAAAGAAATCTAAAAAAGTTTTAAGCAGATATTCCTTTTAATTCATAATTTAGGGCAGCAAGGGTTAAAAGAATACGAGTAAATTCATAACTACTTATACTTCCTCTCTTCATAAGCGTAGTATTTTAAATATATTTAAAAAAGCATAAAATTGTACATAATATTAAAATAATAGACATTTTATTGCTTAAAAATATTTTTTCATACCTATAAATGGCTTGAGCCAGCTCAGTAATTCAGTTGCTAACTGGGAAGGATCTTGACTCAGAACGTCCACAGCTTGCTTTGTTACTGAAGACAGCAGTTCCACCTCCCAGTCTAGAACCTAAATACACAAAATTGATATTTTGTTCAATGCAGACATAATTTTTTCTCTTGAAAATTAATTTACTTATAGAGGTAACAAAAATATATCAAGATGAAATAGCTCATTATAGTTCACTTTCATTCAGTACAAATTATCATATTTTCTATACTTTATAAAGTATTATTACGAACAAAATATGGGAAAATAATCAGTTAAGTATTAAACTTATCCAAGTTATTTAATTAACTTAGATAAAATTGAAGAAAGTTATCTGGAAGCAAAATTTCTTCTGAATTTTATAAAGAATAATTTGAAACAATACTTATAAACTAATTTTTTTTTCTTTTTATCCCCATTTTGCTGTTTTTTTTTTTGTTTTATTTAAAAAAATTATAATTTTTCTTACATTAATACTCTTTCTTCTTGCCAATATTTATTGGTTTGATATTTGTTTCAGATATATAGATACGTCTCTTAATTTGTTTTTGTTGTGTAATGTTTTCTTTTTCTTTTGCTCCAGGGTTTTGGCAATCATTTTATTTATTTATTTTTTAAAATATTTGTTTTATAATTTAAATAATTATTTGTACGTTTTGTTTGTACTTTTAAAACTTTTTCTTATGTTTTAAAATTCTTGTTCTGTACTATTTTTAGTTAATTATTTTGAATTATTTCTATGGCTAAAGTTTGGAAAAATATCCCGTTTTTATTCGGTTGTAAGCCTCTTTCGATTCTTAGGAGGTCTTCCGTTTGTTTAATTGTAGATATATTTTCGAAAATTTTATACGGATTCAATTTAAATAGTAGGAGAGTATTCTCATGAACTGAACTGTTACGAACGTTACGAATTGATAATAGAAAACAGGAAAGAACTGAGTGATTTTAAAGCTTATTCAGAAAGAAATTCCGTGTAGCAATGCTCGAAACATTGATTCACTGTTTAGTTCACATGGGTAAAGATTTAAAATCCACTTTTTGCCGTTTCTTAGTGAAATATTTCGTTTCAGTGATTATAAACCTTTTAGGAATATTTTCAATAAAATTAAATAACTTAAAAATAAGTATAGTTTAAAATAAGTTAATTAAATAACTTAAAAATAAATTTAGATGTATTCATAACACGATAATACTAATAAAGGTAAACTATTATGAGTTAGTGAATTCTTTTTTGCTTACATGACACTTGATGAGCTCCAAGACACTCCTCACATAACTCACAGAACCCCCACTCACAGCGAATTGAAGGAAATCAAAGTTGCAAATAACTTCATCCTTTAATTTCTTGTGATCACCTTCGAAAACAATACATTCTTACAAATGCAATGATGTAAAATAATTAAACTTCAAGTACGGTAATATATTCTTTTAAATAATTAACTATTATAACCTCTTTATTATAAAATACGATATTCTTAAAAATAAACGAACATTTCAAAATGAAATTCGTTAAAAATTAATAAAAAATTTAAATCGAAGATTAGTCAAACCAAAAAACACTGATGGAAAAAGAAACCCCAATACCAATAAGATGCTTTTCATTCGGTAGCTCTGCTTTTTCGTGCTGTTCTTTTGCGTGAGTTGTTTTAGCATGCCTTGAGAAAGAATAAGATCATTATTCGAATACATTTATGAGTGTCACCGAAAAAGAATTATTGCCATTAAAGAATGTGGATTATTTTTCCGGGAAATCGGTGATCGTATAGGAGGTAACTAAGCAATAGTGATGCAGATTTGTAATCGGTGGATGAAGGAAGGAAAGTCGAATTGATTGTACCTATTGCACTCGCCTCGTCCAGTTACTACATACGATAACATGCATATAGTGTACATGGCAGTGATGAATCGCTCTGCCACATCAAGAACCATATCACAACAAATGCGGTCTGTTTCACAATGATCGGTACCCGCGCGTATTGGTAACCTTCTAACCAACATATAGCCATCACTTGCACCAAGATGGAAACGGTTCTTACCTGTGAACACAACAGATATTCTTTTTACCCTCCAATGAGCTCACTGAATCAACAAATAAGCGATTTGAAGATAGATGCAGACGTCTGGCTCGGTCCTGTCTTTATAATAATTGATTTGTAACAGCTTTCTGTGTAATTCTGGTGCTGATGTAAGCTTGAATTTGTGCTAAAAGAATACGATAATGCCTCTCAGGAATGGCCGTACCCCAGTTTTCTTAAGACAGTACCTTCCCATGACTACTGTTGCCAACAATCATGCACGGCGGATACATCCCTCCGAAGTCTCTCGACAATATTGGAAAAGAAAAGCCATTTTGGAGAAGTTACCCTTTTTTTTCGAGCGCCTGGGCCGCATTAGCGGCCCTCATACATAAAAAAGTAAAATGAAATATAAAATGAACATATAAAAATAAAATGAAATGTAAAATGAACATATAAAAATAAAATGAATTGTGTATAATCTTTTGCCATTTTTTTTTATAATTATGTCTTAAAACAGCAAGATTGTATGCCTTTAAATATTTAATAAAAATTCTAAGAAAAAAGTTTCCTTATAAATAGAAAATAAAAATATAAAAGCTGAAAAATTCCTCTTAAAACTATAATTTTCTTTCATTTAAGAATATGTTTTAATACAAATGTTTTCATACCACTTAGAAGTACATGGAACCACAATTCATCAGTTTCTCTGAGAATATCACACCAGTCATCTTTTAGTAATGTAGGATCTTTGCTTGAATCGCCTTCCTGAAAATTCGAAAAAAATTAGATAACGAATGACATTGAATAAACAGTAATGAATTACTTTGTAAAATGTACGTCATATGTAAGAATAGCGTTCTATAACAATTTGAGATTTATCAAAAGCTCAAAATGAAATAAATTGATATCTTAGATAATTGTATTTCTGAGCATTTTATTCATTTTGATATTATATAAGCAGTAATATATAACAATTAACACAATTTTTTTTCATACTTCCTAATTTTAAATTATTTGATTTGAACCGATTCTATAGCTGATATGATTCTTGTTCTTAAAGGGTTTTTAACCATATTTTTTGTGATTTTACAAAGAATGATAATTAGTGGAAGATGAATTTTTTGGTTTATAATAAAAACATAAAATGTTTTAATTTCACAAACGAAATTCATTACTTAAAAGATTTTCCAATTTTCTCGATTCTTAAATTAGTATTTATGAATTTTAATATTTTTTTCCAGTTCTGTTTCATAATCAAAATTCTATCATCTCACGCTTAATAATATGTATAAACAAATTATTTATGATAAGACAAAGCAGTTTTAAAAATTTATGATTTTCATAGTCAATTCAAATTCTGCGTTACACTTTTACTCACACCAATTGTTCAAATATTTAAACATTTTTATTCGAAACTTTTCATGTACTAATTTAAGAACGCGCGTGCGTAGACTACTCTGAAACTTCAAGACTTAAAGAATACATCAGCGACTTCAAATAATTTAGTAAATTTTATATCTCATATATTGAGAGAAGAATGGAAATAGCACTGAACGATAGAACTATTTTGCACTGTTGGTAGTTTTTTAACTAACCGAAAGAGATATAACAAATAAATTTGTATAAATAAACTTTATTTGAAGAATTATCTATATGTAATGAGAAAGAACATGACATGTCCATAGCTTCAGGTTTGTAGGAAAGACGATGATGGTTAATTAAAAATACACATACATGGGATTGAAAGTACTAGGAACATGACGATAACAGAAAAACAAATTGAAACATCATTTCAACATGAAGTTCTCTTTGTTATTTTGTTGAGTTCGATTACACTAAATTAGAATTTATCTCTGTATTTACGACGCACCATTTCTTTCCTCGTACTTTTTTAAATTTACATACATTTTTCTTCTTGTTCACCTAAAAATAACATTACGAAATAGTAAAATTTCGTAAGAGTAAAGCACGATTAACAATAGGCAAGCGAACTCGGAAAAATGAAAGGTTTTACAATATTTCATAATGAAATTTTTATTCATGTAGAAAAAAAAATCTGCCTATGCAGGAGATAAAAAGAATAGATTCTAAAGGAATATTTCAGGGGAAATTAAGAATATATTTCACTGAAAATAACGATGGTAGCTTGAATTACTCGATTATCTGATAAAACTTTTAACTAGATATGTATGGTTGCAGATGCTTGTACTAAAGAGGGCACTTTCTCTCCTTAGGGTGGGATGAATGTTTAAATAGGTAAGAAAAATGAAGGGCAAGTTTAAAATGAAAAAAAAAAAAAAAGAAGAAGAAGAGATAAATGTGATTTAGAATGTAAAATTCATCAAAGAATATTCATTTCTCTGATGCATAAAAGGAACGGGTATATGTATCAGTTTTCTTTTCATGTAACGTGACATATAACTAGATAAGTATGGAAAAATGAACAGAAAATAAAAAAATTACTTAAAAATTTTGAAGTAATTTTTTTCTATTTTCCGACACACACACAGTGAGAGAAAAATATAGATTTAGATTGAGCAGGCCTTTTCTTAATATTATCATTCTCTCGTATCTGGAACATTATACCGTAAAATATTGATGAGAAACAATAAAGACGAAAGACTTTTCAGAATGTTACAGTAATATAATAATAATTATTAATTAAAGAACACAAATAACATTAAAAATCGAGTAAATTACTGTCTTCTTTGATCTTCCAATCCTGAATTGGTCTAATCAACACATTTCTATAACTTATTTCATGATAGTGCCCAAAAGTTTTATTGTGCCATCTTACTCTTCATGTATTCCACAAACAGATAAATATCTTTTGTTAGTGACTTGTCAGAATAGTAGAATTTTGTTTTCTTAATAAATGAAGAAAATGCCTTTTTACCTTAATGTGTGAAACCAACTCACATCACTAATTAAATAGAAATACATATAAAAATAAACTTAGTCTTTTTGATATGGTATACATATTAAATAATGCTCGACAGATGTCACGGGACAAAAAATATTTCCTTCACTATTTGTTTTTAACCGGATATGACATTTGTTTTATATGTGCCAATAAAAAATAAATCATACTTTTCCTTTCAACTAACCACTTTGTAGCCCCAGTTTCAGATGAGGAAGGAAATAAATAAATTATAATTATGTATTACAATTAAATTAAAGGTGAAGTAGATACAACTCATAAATCAGTGGCAGCGTATACAAATAAAAAGGAACTAGAAGATGATCTGTACGTTTATTCTACAATATAATGTATCTAACTGTAATAAATGTGTTTGTTGTTTTTTTTATTCATGAAAATACCTGTTACAATAAAAAAAAAACCGTATAAAATTTGCTTTTTTCTAAAGGAACTTGAAAAATAGGTAAATAAAACTTACTGAAATATTAGAATGAAAAAAATATCCCAATAACAAAAATGAAGTTGATAGCTGAAGCAGGTGGAAAAACAGAATATACCAGAACTCACAGAAGAGGAAGATACAAATTATGCAATCCAAAGAGAGAGAGATTGAAGTATACAAAAGCAATTCACTTTGTGATCAACTTTTCTTTATTAAGAGCATGTAATTACTTATCAGAATCGTTTATCATTAAAAAATTACTTAGATTAATGGATATAAAGCATATTACATTTGTACTTAAAAGTTTTCTGTAACTTTTAAAGCTTTTAAATACAGAAAACCGTTTACACAAATAAGAAATTGAGCTGTTAGAGGGGTAGGAAAGCATGAAAAACTGTGGAGGGGAGTCATAAAAGATAAAATGTGCTGTCTATTTTAATACTCACAAAAATTAATTAATTGCAGCTGTATAAAATATTTGGTGGGACCTAGAACAAATGTAAGCCCCTCTGGGTATAATAGATCCATACAGGGCAAGTTAAGTTTTTACAATAGGATAGGAAGGTTAAAGTCAAGTTTTAACTTGCACATAAGCAACCAACATTCTGTAAAGAAACGATTATTTTATCTATTTGTGCACTGAATGCAAAAATAAATAAAGGACATTTGAGCAAATCTCATGCACTGGATAAAGGCAATCTTATTTCACCAAATAAACTTAATAAAGAGAGAGAAATATATAAATGCAATTTCACAATTACCTTCCTTCTCTCCATATCAAACCCTAGCTGAAAGGCATGAGCCAATTCTGCGTAACAAGCTTGTACATCTCGAGGAGTTTTAGCATATGTATTCATAATGTATTTGGAGATGGCATTGTGGCTCCAATGGAAATAAGGTCTTCTATCTACATAATATTGCTTAAGAAGAGGTTCTGAAAAGAAATAAATAGAAATTTTGAATTAACTACATCGACATGAAATAATTTATGGGAATGCTCATCAAACAATGATTTGAAAATAAGTAAATATCTTATTGGCTTATAAACATTATCTTCTAAAAATATATTTAAGAAAGCCCATTAAACATGTTTACATGATGCTTTTCTATGTATGTTTTTGAGAAAATCTCATAAAGTATTTTTAAATACATAAATGTGTTGACGAAGAAATATTCGTTAATAGATTAATGGAAGCATAGATGTTATTTTTATCAACTTAACTGATTACCATTATCTGTGAAAAAAATGTCCAGTTATAGAAATTTTTTTAAAGTTTATTACTGGGATTCATAAATGATTTAAATCAACCTTTTTAAAAATAATTCATAAGAATAAGGCATAGATTATGAATTCGATTTTTTATTTCTAATATTATATATATTTTAAGCAATTATAATTGAGGTTCACAAAACTATTATAGATGTTAATTCGAATGAGTTTGTTTATGCTAAAGCTTAAATATAGCTTAAAAAATCGAATACTTAGGGTCTTTTCTCCTTAATTATTTTGGCAAGTTGTTAAAATAACAATCGCGGA
Organism: Nephila pilipes; assembly: GCA_019974015.1. Classification (NCBI taxonomy): domain Eukaryota; kingdom Metazoa; phylum Arthropoda; class Arachnida; order Araneae; family Nephilidae; genus Nephila; species Nephila pilipes. Next base: position 76,600 of record BMAW01047527.1, read on the forward strand.
AATTAGCAGCATCGGAACTTAGTAAAATGTAAATTATTTCATTAACCAGTCATGATGCTAGAAAAAACTGTTTCGTACGTTTTGGCTGGTTTACATAAAAAAAAATAGCTGTAAATAAAGCAAACCAATTTAAGTCTCAAAGAAGCAACAGCAAGAAAAGGTTAAAAACAAATAGAGAACAACGAAATGATTACGATAAAAGAGACTACACTTTTCCTGATTTTGTAAATTAAATTGGATAAATTATTTCCATCAAGTTAAATCGGAAAAAGGTTTTTTTTTTCTCTTTCTGTTTCCTATTTAAGACGAGTATGCAAAGGAACCAGCACCGAAACAAAAATTCGAGAAATAAACGATTAATTTTAATTCGAAGGAAAGCGTATTTTCGTATACAATATAAGGACAACTAATTCGCTTTTACAGATTATTTAAAATCGTAGAGGAATTGAATTTGCATTCCTTTATTTATTTTTGAAGAAATGAAAAACCTTGTTTTTTTTTTATTATTTCGGCTAAAACATCTGAGATGTAAAACAAAGCTTTTTTTAAAATTCCGATAGCTAATTTTCGTTTGCTGATTTAAAATGCATGCTTTGTTTCATTCGCTTTTTATGCAGTTCTTGCTTTCTTCTGCCATGAACGTTAGAAATTCTTAATTGCGGCTCGTTTACGTTTTAATAAAACAACTGAACAATTGAATTCCGACGTAAAAATATTATTTATTTATTTTTTTGGTTGAGGAAATTAACTTCTGTTTCGTTTTATTTTGTAAGAATTTTAACTGGCTTTTATTAAATTTTGTTAAATTTTCTGTTCAAACATTATCGAGAAAGAATGATTTAACAAAAATTGATAACAATGAAAAAAAAAACTTTCAGTAATATAGTTAATTATTTCCTTATTCAAAGAAAATAACAATTTGTGAAAATATGAATGTAGCATATATTTACAAAATATATTTGCTTAAATATTTACTGACAAAATATGGAAGGGGGGGTATTCGAAGTGAATCATCTGAATTCAAAATTACGTTCCTTCAAAAATAAACAACATAGAATGATAAGTAATGAATGAATACAAAGGAAAAATGTGGAAGTCTTATATTGCCAACAACAGATGGCCCCAGTGTGTTCTTCGTGAAGCTATTTCACCAAAGCTGTTTTAGAAGCTTTCATGGAGCTACCTTGCAGTTGGATCGGTCACAGTGGGCCAGATTACTTGATGTTACACAAATTCCCACAAAAGTCATTTGATATGGCCCCGTGCTAATTCTTCATTTAGGGGTTTGTGAAAGACAATGTGTATATACCTCCATTACCTACAGTTTTGTGTGAACTTTAACAACGGATTTTTGCTGCTGTACAATCAATTACCTCTGACACTTTACAATGTGTTTGGCAGGAATTTACATATCAAACTGACATTATACGTACTAAAGGGAGTGATATGGAACACTTGCAAAAAAAAAAAAAAAAAAAAAAAAACCCTCGTAACTTAACATTATGTGTCTTTTGTTTATGAAAATATGGCATTATATTTTATAGTATGATTTATTTTGAATAACTCTGTATATAAATATTGCACAGAATACAACACATATAAAAATAGTTTAGTTTTATTCTGGATAAATTTGTTCTTGGTAATAAATGAACTATTTCACATGTGAAAAAGAGTTTATTAGAAGTCATTATTATTAAATATAATTGTTTTAAATCTTTTTATCTAACAATTTTAATAATAATTTAAAGCTATTTAAAATGATGTTTATTAGTCATTTTTATAACATTATTAAATTTATTTTTAATTACTCTATTTATTCTACAAAAATAACTAATTTCTATACTAATCGTAAAAATGTTTTTCTTTCATGTCAATTTTTATTAATTTTTTTTAAATTGAAGGTTAAACAATTACACCAATACATCTCATTCCTTACAGTTTACTAAGTCTTGTCAACTCATTAAAAGACTTGTCATACAGTAGTATTATTTACATTCTTTACTAAATGTCTTAGATGCTGAACTTTCACTTAACCCTAAATTTTTCCTCGTGCTTAAAATGATTTTCGAATTTGAAATATTTGACAATTGTTTTATTTTTCAAGTAAGAATTTAAAGAATGTATACATTTATATTCATTTATAATAACAGATAGATGAAAAAATATATGCAAAACATTTTTAACATACAAAAGTTAAATTCAAGATTGTAACACTGTAATTTACCACTACCTTCCATGTAACTATTAAACGGTAGCCAGATGGCGCCACTTGTTTTTTTTGGCGAGCAGGACGACTAGCGAGCGCAAGCGCAATCGAAGGCGAAAGACTTGGTAAGAAGAACGATGTAGTCATGTTCGTGAATCTGTGTTTTATTTATGTATTTGTATCCTGTCTTGTGTTGTGGAACGTATCGAGCATTAAATAATATTTGTTCCTGTTACCATCCTGGCTATTCATTATTTCGTCCTGAAATAATTTCAACATAGGAAAAGGACTACATTGGCGCCCGAACGTGTGGCATGACTCGTCGGACATTTTTTTCCCTTTGATCGGCTCACTACGTGTACAAGTTTCTGTGTGTGTCGCTCCGACACTTATTTTGAAAGTGCTATGTAAAGTGCACTTTTGTTTTATTTGAAGAAATATCATCCGATATTTAAAGTGAAAATTGCTTGATTTATATTTGAAGAAATATCATCCGATATTTAAAATGGAATAGAAGAAATATCATCCGATATTTAAATTGAAAGATTGTGGGATTTACATTTGAAGAACTATCATCCAATATTTAAAGTGAAATAGAAGAAATATCATCCGATATTTAAAGTGGAAGATTGCGTGATTTATATTTGGAAAAAAAAAAAAAATATCATCCGATATTTAACATAAAATAGAAGAAATATCACCCAAGATATTTTAAAATAAGAATTCGAATTCATCGTCTTTTGTGTGAAGTACTCGATTTGTGTGGAAGAAATAACATCCGATATTTCTGTGCGTGAGTGAAAATCCTTGTTTGCAATAATCATACTTTGATTTATATAATGTTTCAAATCTAGTTATTTTACTCTTTCCATACTTGATATATTTATAGTTTTCAGAAAATTCTATTTTTGTGTGATTTTAAAGATCTCGTTCCTTGAGTATATATATTGTTGGTTAATTGATTTTTTCTACACCAGCTTCTTAAAATTTTATTTTTGTGTTTTCACTAAAGTTATTTAAACTATATTGGTCTATCAATTGTAATAAAATTTAAATAAGCATATTTTAAATATTAGAAAGTATTATAGTATAATTTGGTTAGAATGATAAGAATATCACTGTTTTTTGACACTGTTGCTTATAAATGAATGATTGTTAAGCATTCTGGCAACTGATTATTTATATTCTGATTATATGATGTGTAGAAATTAAGTGTTTTCAGAATATTATATTTCTTTTATCATAACAACTCATATTTTTTTGCATTTAGCTTTGTATATGTTTTGTGTATAATAAGCAATTCTATATTCTTAGTATCACATGATATATCATTTCAACTGTTTCAACATGTAACTGTTTTCATGCTTTATTTTATACTTTATTGTACTCTTGAATTTCATGAAAATTTTATTTAGGTTTTCTCAAAATCTATATATGTGGAATAATTTTGTTTATGTGCACTTCCATGTGAAATTTTCTATTAGTTATATTTCTGCTACAAGGAAGGTAGTTGTTTAACGAGTATTTAATTCTTAATTAGTTAATTGGGAAAACTAACTTAATTTATAATTTTAAGCTTACATTAAAAAAAAAAGACTTGCATTTAGATAATTGTATTAGATAAAATGGCATTTCTTTCGAGAGGCAAGAAGATTGACCTTTACAACTTAGCAATAGAATTAAAAATTTCTGTTACTTCTGATGATAAAATCATCGACTTACATGACAAAATCACTACATGTACATTCTTTATGGATAATGAGCAGTTTGTCAAAGAAATGTTAGATAATATAATTAAAGATAGGAAAGAAAGAGAAATAAAGTTAGAAAGGGAGAGGATTGAAAGAGAAGAAAAGTTCGAAAAGGAATTTGAACGAGAAAAATTAAGATTAGAAAAATTAATAATTGAAAACAATAGAAGAAAACAAAGAAAAATCCAAGAGTACTATGAAAAACGATTTCAGCCTCAGCAGGAAAAGTTTGAATCTGAATTGGAAGAAAGGGACGAGAAGGTTACTGAAATTCAGAAGGAGAATGAAAAATTATCCGAAGCTATAGGATTACAGGATACCAGAATTGAAGAAAAAGCAATGAAAATTGTTGATGAAAGACAACTTCAGTCTCAACAGGAAAAGTTTGATTCTGAACCGAAGAATAAAGAACAGAAATTATCTAGAATCCAGGAACATAATGAAAAGTTACCAGCTATTAGGTTTGCAATGAATACTGCAAAATGTGAGTCCACAGATCATACGGCAGCGTACCTAACCTTCGCCAGAGAATTACGAACTTTGGATCACGTAAGTACTGATCTTCGGTCTATCATCCATAATGATAATTTTGTACCGGAATTCACACCCTATTTAAAGCGTTTTGCAGGATATATGTCACAAATTAAAGAAAATATTGAGAAGAATCAAGATCGTCGAAAAACATTTGCAGACAAATCTCGTAAGCCAAGTCCTGTCTATAAAACTAATGATCTAGTCTGGGTAAAGCTTCACCCACTGAGTAAAGCAAGCCAAGATAGAAGTGCAAAATTGATGCCTAGGAAAGATGGGCCCTACATTGTGCTATCCCAGAGATCTCCTACTACCTTTGTGGTAGCCAGTTGTGACAAACCTGATGAACCTTTAGGTGTTTATCATGCATCGGCTTTAACTCCTTTTTTAAGTAACACTGAGACCCAATCTCCTGTAGTGCCTCTCAGGAGAAGAGGAAGACTCAAAAGCAACCATTGCCTCCTCGAGGAACCGCTGGAGAGAATGCCATGTCTGACATTACACCACCTCGCCGAGACGGCTTTCGGAAGTGTAGGGGGAGGATGTAACACTGTAATTTACCACTACCTTCCATGTAACTATTAAACGGTAGCCAGATGGCGCCACTTGTTTTTTTTTGGCGAGCAGGACGACTAGCGAGCGCAAGCGCAATCGAAGGCGAAAGACTTGGTAAGAAGAACGATGTAGTCATGTTCGTGAATCTGTGTTTTATTTATGTATTTGTATCCTGTCTTGTGTTGTGGAACGTATCGAGCATTAAATAATATTTGTTCCTGTTACCATCCTGGCTATTCATTATTTCGTCCTGAAATAATTTCAACATAGGAAGGAATACAAGATAAATTTATTTATGAATCAACAATTTTAAGTTATTCACTCAAAACAAATATTGTAACTGTAATATAATTTTTCAAAATTGAATAAAAATATTTTGTAGTATCCTAACAGCAAAAAATGAAATGATTTATTGGTAAAACATTTTTTTCTTTCAAGAAATGGATTAAAATGACTTTTTTTTTTATAAATATTAATCTGTAAGTGTATTGATTTTGTTTATAGCAAAATATTTTTTAACTTAATTCTAAGAAGCACATAATGGATAGATTTAGATTGTAGTTGCGTGCTACAGAATTCATAACAATCACAAATAAGGATATATATTGTCCGAAAATTTCATACAACAGAGTTGTTATCGAAAATATTTTCCTATGAGTTTTTCTTTTAATTTAATTAGCTTACTTAAAAATAAACAATTAAAATGTTTTCAATATCGCACCAAAATTGTTAATATAAACATATAACATGAAATATGGATTACAAATAAATATTATAAGGCACATTAAATATTATAAATATTACAACGCACATAATCTGAAAATGTCTTTTTGAAAATTTCTTAGTTTCTCACAAATAGTTTAATTTTTAAATAGTTACACTTACATGTGGAGTCTAATCAAAATATTCAATTTCACTTTCTAAAATCTCAGTAGATCATGTTTTGTTTCTCCTTCATAGAATATACAATCATATACTATTTAAGTAAGAATTTCTCCCCTTAATGAGAAAACATATTTTCAGAGTTTTGTCATCTTTTGATGCTTTGCTGTGATTAATGGAACGTATTTGTCACCAGGAAACTGCATGTGACATGCAAGTAATGAGGAATCAATTAAAGGCTTCATAATGTAGCAACAATTTGAAAGAAAAAAATGTTTAAGCGAAACATAAATAAATAATAACTGTATTATACATTTCTGATTCATGCATAACTTTGTGAATATTTGTACATATATAAGTTCAATATTTTAATTAAATATTTGTTTAAGTACTCACTTCAATATTGAGAGATATGTGCGATGTAATTTTGGATAATGGAGTATAAAGATGCTCAAAATACTACTAAAATTCTAGATTGGGGAGAAGAACCTTTTATTTCTCCCGTCTTTAGATTAAATAAAAGCAACTTCTTATAGTAAAACCAAATTTAACAGAATAAATTATTTTACTTTTAATTATATATTTTTTCACCTACTTTAAAAGTTTTTTGAAAGTATCAAAAATTGACAAAAAAAAAAAGCGAATAATTTTCCTTGGCTTGTAATTATAATTGAAATGCATGCCTATAAATTTAATTAGCAAAAAGGTTAATGACTTTACACCTCCCATATATATATATATATATATATATATATTAACCTTTTTATTTTTAAATTTTATATATATATATATATATATATATATATATATATATATAATTTAAGCTTTTCGTATGAAACATATAAGATTACATTTAAAACAACATAACCTTATACTACGAGACAGATTCTTTAACTCCCGTCTAGGTAATTAATTTGATAAGATGCAATCTATCGAATTCTATTATAACCATATTAGAGATGGTTTCATAAATGTAGTCCGACATTTTAAGAGTTGAATGTATTCCGACTAATTAGAAATTATGTTGCTGTCAGACTTTTATTTCATATTGAAGGCCATATATTATTTATACCTTTCTGCATACTTTTAAAGTAATTTATTATTATATCCAAATTCCACTGTAATGTTAAGTTCTTCCAAAAAACTGTCGCTGATATCTTATTTTTCAGAATCATGGGATAGCGCTTAGTAAATATATAAATTTTTTATGTTGGTTTTTAAATAATTAAAAATTATAAGAATAGTCAAACTTTTTACTACATGAAAGCTTTAGATCAATACCTGAAATGAAAAAAAAAACCCTATTAGAATGTAAAACACGTTGCTTTCTTTATCATTTTCTGTTTATACAGCTTAAAATTTACAATGTGCTCAAATCTCAACGTCAAAGTAAATTTGTGTTAATTTTTTTCTATTATTTATGAATATCAAAGTGTATTGATGTTTAAAAACACTTTTATTTTCTCTTAAAAACATTTAAAACTTGTTACATATATTTAAGCGTATTTTTTTTCGAATCAAATTGAAGCGAAGAATAATTAAATTTACTATAAAGGAGAAAAAAAATTATCGATACTGAAATTGTGTGTTAAACATAATTTATAAATATATAAAGAGAAAAATGCGTAGAGCAGATACTTAGATATTTAAAAACTCATATATTGTGTTTATTTGTTTTGGTTCTGACATTGGATTAAAACGAGACGATCCAATACAACTACATACTGGTAGTACCTACTCATTTCCTTGAATGTCGTGAACCATGTCTGGGGTTTCGAGAGTTTCTGGTTATCTTCAGAGACTTCCACAGCAGATGCTAACAATTCAATGAGTTCATTTTCTCTGAGTCCAAATGTAGTACATGCTAGAAATGTTATTACTTTTCTCATTGGCCGAAATCCATATCTGTAAATACATTGTACGATTAATTGAAATCACATAATGTTTTGAGTATTCATACGAATATTACAGTACACTGAAAAAATATTTCTAGCAGCTTATATAAAATAGTAAAGTAATTAGCACATAATCCTTTCCATTACACTCGCTGAATTTTAAATTAGATATTCTATATAATATAATGTTGAGATATATTTACGATAACAGAAACATGTTATTCTTCAAGATTCATAAAGTTCCCTTAAGTGACAGTTCTTTAAGAATAAATATATCTATAATTTTAATGTATAGCTAACAGGTCAATTGAAAAGTCCCTGGCCTGACACATAGATGGCTCTACTAGAATTAAATCCATATGTATTTTAGTTAGCCCTAACCCTCAAAAGATGCGTGTATAAATTTGACAGCTGTCGGATCATTAGTTTGGGAATTATAGCATTTTGAGTGAAACAACTTTTGTTATTGTGAAAAAAATGGATAAAAAGGAATTTCGCGTGTTGATAAAATATTGCTTTTTGAAGGGGAAAAATACAGTTGAAGCAAACACTTGGCTTGATGCCGAGTTTCCGGACACTGCCCCAGGAAAATCAACCATCAAGGATTGGTATGCTAAGTTTAGACGGGGTGAAATGAGCACCGAAGACGGTGAACGCAGTGGACGCCCAAAAGAGGTTGTAACCGACGAAAACATGAAAAAAATCCACAAAATGATTTTGAATGACCTTCAATTGAAATTGAATGAAATAGCAGACACTCTGAAGATATCAACTGAACGTGTACATCATATCATTCACGAATATTTGGGTATGAGAAAGCTCTGTGCAAAGTGGGTGCCGCGCGAGCTCACTTTTGACCAAAAACAACGACGAGTCGATGATTCGGAGCAGTGTTTGAAGATGATCAAGCGTAATAAACCCGAGTTTTTGCGTCGATATGTGACAATGGATGAAACGTGGCTCCATCATTTCACTCCGAAGTCCAATCGACAGTCATCCGAGTGGACTGCACACGATGAACCCGCTCCAAAGCGTGGGAAAACGCAACAGTCGGCTGGCAAGGTTATGGCGTCTGTATTTTGGGATGCGTATGGAATAAGTTTCATTGAAAAAGGAAGGACCATCAACAGCGACTATTACATAGCGTTATTGGACCGTTTGAAGGACGAAATCGCCGAAAAACGGCCGCATTTGAAGAAAAAGAAAGTGCTGCTTCACCAAGACAATGCTGCACCGTGTCACAAGTCAGTGAAAACGACGGCAAAAATCCATGAATTGGGCTTCGAATTGCTTCCTCATCCACCGTATTCTGGCCCCCAGCGACTATTTCCTGTTCTCAGATCTCAAAAGAATGCTCGCTGGGAAGAAATTTTCGTCGAATGAAGAGGTGATCGCCGAAACTGAGGCCTATTTTGAAGCAAAGGACAAATCGTACTACAGAAATGGTATCGAAAAGTTGGAGGGTCGCTATAATCAGTGTATAACCCTTGAAGGGAATTATGTTGAATAAAAAAAAAAAAACTAATTTTGCCAAAAAAATGTGTTTTACTATGGTAGGCCGGGGACTTTTCAATTGACCTGTTAAATTTTACGTATCTAAAGAGTGGTGTCCAAAACACTGGAGATTTATAATAACGTGGATAAGTTTAAGAATATTGTTTTAGATGCTAATTATATCCTATTAATTTTATTAAGAGAAATTTAAAATCTAATAATTATAATTTTTAGTTTTCCTTTTTTCCTGTTTAAAAAAATATGTTTTTAAATTATAATTATATTTTTCGATAGAGTTTTATTCTTATTTGGTTTATAATTTTATTTTATTTTTCTCTTTATTGCTAGCTTTAGGCCTTTTAAAAATAATTTTTTTGCAGTAGTATTTTTCTTCTCTAATAGATGGTATTGCTCTATACGGAATTTAAGGTGGTAAAGTAATTGTAGGCTAGTGTTAAAGTTTGTTGTAAAGTATCTGTCTATGTAAGTTTTGAATCCTTTTTAATGTGATAGTTTAAATTTTGAACCGTGCTTCTTCCTACTCTTTTTTTCTTAATTTATAGATTTTCTTTTACTTTATTTAAATTCTTTGGATTCTAAAGTTATTTAGTCTTTTGGTTTTCGATATGTTTCATTTTATGGTAGTTCCATATTTTTTTCTTTAGGGGAAGTTGGCCCTGTATACCTAGTTAACGCCTGCAAATCAGTTATAAGCCAGATTCCGAACTTACAAATGTTTTAGTTCATTTTCTTTTAATGTTTATTTTTTACATTTGTTTTCCATTTTTTTTTTTTCATGTCTGAATTTGTACTTTTGCATATTTTGTGGTTTAATGTTTTACTTATTTTCTTGCTTCCTTTCAGTTAGATTCTCTATCATATAACTTTGGAGAAGTAACGTTTTTATTTCCCTACTTTTTGTTACAATTTTTTTTAAAAAAATGTCCGTTTTTCTTCTATAATCTAAAAAAATATAAATATAAGTAGTCTTTATAATTTTAAGTAATTAATTTGTAGTTAATAATTTTTAATATAATAATTTTTATAAATATTTCAATTATTTTATTATTTTTAATGAAATATTATTATATTCTCATTACTATATTTTATTTCATTAGCTTTTTATGATTTAACTTTGTACGATTTTTTTGTCTACTTTATTTATTAATCTTTATATTTATTTATTTATTATTATTATTATTATTATTTTTTCTCTCGTTTCTTATTTTATCTTTTTTGTACATATATTTTATTTTTTCCGGCTTTGTCTGTTTGCATTTTTGATTGAAATTTAGTTATTTTTTTATTTTTCATATAGTTTTCACTCCTTCTGATAGATGGCATTTCTATCCAATTGCCCTTTTCAATTTCTACCTCTCTGCAATTTGGTAGTTCCATTATTTGACTAAAGCATTTGAAAAAGTCTTTTTAGGCCTAGTAAAACTACGAAAAGAAAGAAAAAAAAATTGTGATTATATTTGAACAACTGATTCTTGTAAATTATTATATTGTCTCGATTTTAGAACAATCCTTAAAGAGAACAGGATTACTTATTTAGTACCTTTTTTTTGATAAAAACAAACATATTCTAAGATATTGAAATATTTTTCATTGAGTGTTTAAAACATCGCAATAATAAAATTGTTAAACTAAATGATTTTACCCGCAAGAAATTTCAAGATTCTTATACAAGCCAATACGGCGTTAATAGCAAGATAATGTTTGATTGATTTTAACTTTAATTGGGTTCTTTACCCATTGAAGTAAATTTAACCTAATTTAAACGAAGCTTCTTAAGAAAATTCAATTACTTACCCACCTATATAATTTCAGTGTTTTAAATTGTATCATAATGATGTTAACTTCCCTACTTAAGACCGCCTATAGAGGGTGTTCATTTGTAAAGGGAGAGAGTGTGATGTCACATGATCCCCTCAGACGGGACCTGACCGAATCTCCGAGAGGAGCTGTTGTAAACAAGCGGTAGTAAGTAATGTAATAAAATTGTTGTTGTTATACAACCCGATGTGTGTTTTTTGTCTAAGGACAACCGTGAACTGAAATCTGAAATGATGATGATTAGTTTTAGTTTTCAACATAGTAGATAGTTTTTTTTAACAATGAGAAGAGGAAGTAATAATAAAATGATAATAAGTTGTTTTTGAGAATTTTAATTATTTATGAATGTGAATCTAACGGAAATTGTAATGGTTAGATGCTGGAATTTAATAATTAATATAATTTGTAATTCACAATTACATATTCAAAAGCTCCCTTCTCCCGAAAATAATAAGATTTTTATATTGAGAAAATTCACTAATTTAGAGATCAAATATCAAAGCAATCGAATTTTATAGTTGTAGTTTTAAATGAAATTTTGCCATTTAATTCAAATTATGATGCTCAAATTTAGAATGAAATTGAAATAAATTTTTGTATAAATTTTAAACAAAAAACGTTTAAATTGATAATTATGGTGTTTTCATGCTTAAAGATATGTCTGATTCTAAAATAAAAATGTACATACTGTATGTAAAAAAATCATACATAAATATTCAAACTGGAAAAATATTACGATTTATCTTGGTAGAGTGGTGGAGTTTATAAAAAGAAAGCATTGCACATTTTGAACACAAATAAGTTATGTTTATAATGAATAAGACTGATACAAATACAAACAAATGCATAATTTTAATAGGAAGAATCTTAACAAAATTTCTTACAATATGAAAAACAAGGACAATGAAAAGTAATTCACAAAATTTAAGAGCGTACAATTTGGGGATTAAAATTACAAGGAATATACAACACGATGTTAAAAGGAATAAATTGTTTTCTCTTATTTGACAACTATGTTGAAGTAATACAATTAAGTCCTGCAATTTGGAAATAATGTAACGGGATTTTATCAGTAAGGTCGAGAAAATTGCATTGCCTGTTTCAGATCTAATTGCTTAATTAAGTTAATTTGAATACGAAAAAGTAATCTCCTGGAAAATCAAGTTATAATGCCGCATGTTTCGTAAATTGAGTTTGGGGTGGGACGTAAAATGAATTCAATTTCTCTCCTTTTGCTGCTTTGCAGTTTGTTTCTTTGCTAGGTTTTGAAATATTTCACGATATACATCAGAAATCTTGTCATGTTGCTTATTTATTTTAATAAGACTAAGTACGGACTAAGCAAGACTTTCTTAATTTCAGAAAAATGTAAGGCACAAAATTAGCTTATTTTCCAAATGCTTGCATATCTAAATACATAAAATGTTTTATACTGAAATAATAATAATAAATTATGTTACAGAATTAGATTGTTCCCAAAACACAATTACAATAACTTTGTTTTTCGACATCCGTGATATCTATTAGCGACTGGATATATTTAAAAAAAAAATATTAAAAATTTGGCATCAACAAGGAACATTTTCAAATGCTTAATAAATAGTATTAGTGAAGCAAAATCTTTTTCAAACATAAATATATTAAAAGTAAGATTAAAATAAATTTAGTTAAAATTATGCAAATCCGGATTAAATATATGTGGAAAAAATTCACTAGCTAATACTGAAATATTAAATAGTGAAAATGCTAAAATATTAAGAAAAATCATTACATTATTAAATAGTCAAAATGCTAAAATAACAACAAAAAAAAAAAAAAAAAAAAAAAAAAAAAAACCTCACTGAACTATTAAACCGTAAAAATATTAAAAAGTTATTCGAAAGTGAAAAAAAAGGCAACAAACCGCTGCGTAAGCAATCACTGGCAACAATATTTTTAATTTTTAAAAGATAAAAAACATAGTTTCCTAATTTCCTATAAAATGCTTTGGTCACTGAACTACTAACAGGAATGATTTCTTTTCTAACGAAATAATCGAACTAGGCCTGGTTTTTATTATATGTTTCTCTGCTTTGGATTTTTTCCCTCTATAAAATTATAGAGACACAATTAAAAAATAGTATTAAGCCTACACCGCACATTTTTTCCCTTCAACATTTATATTTCTTTGTCAAGAGAGTTTCTTTAATACAATAAATTTCACTTAGTGTTTTTTCCTTGTGAGGTAATTTTTTTTATCTATGATATTCTTATCTATGACACAACAGTATTTAGACATTTGGCTCATTCATGAGATATCCGATATTAAGAAGGGGAATTTGGTTACAAAGTTACTTAATAAATTATAATGATACTTAATCTTTTCCTTCAATAACTTAAAATAGCACTTTTTTTTCAATAAACTTCAAATAACTTTTTTCAATAAAAAAAAAGTTATACTTGAAAGTATAATTTGAAAGCAATAATTTTCTAAGTAAGTAAAGTTGTTTTATGATTTGTTGTTGTTGATTGAATTGAGTAATGAACATTGATGTGACACTGTGGAACGGTGTTCTATTACTCGTATTATCTTAAAGTTAATTACGGGATCGAAAATTTCAACTTAACTTCAAGCACAGACTAATAAATAAATATAAATAATTTTATCCAAATATATTTATTTACTCTTCAAACAAGAGGAATGCTCTCCATTGTCAATCCTTTCCACGAGTTCTAACAACTAAAATCTATCAAAGAATACGCTTAATGAAATAAGAAACGAGTACCTCCTGCAATTGATCCGATAGCGTCGTACTCCTCCTCCCTAACTTCATTTGCTTGCGCAAGTGTAATTGTGATCGGATAGTTTTTTTGAGCACACTATGTATATGATCATCATATTGTATCGATGAATCATTTTTAAAATGCCTTAATTTAGCTTCAGAGAGTGTGTAGTACACACAAATACACGCTCAACTTTTAAATTATAATTCAATATTCCTTTAATTAGGCAAAATATTCCCGGTTTTTTTTAATATTTTAATTTTACCTATAATGTTGTCTAAAGTGCAACCATTCCTCTAGAAGAAACGGGTAACAGTTAATTTTTTTTGATTGATTATTAATTATCCATATGATCTAAAATTTAATTTCTCTCTGATATTATTTCATAAAAAAATTACATCTGAATAAAAATGCACCCCATACAGAGTTGTGACGTCTGCCTTTCATTACCTAGCTCTTGTGCTATACCCCAATCTAATATACTCGTATTAGTCAAATACTACTAAACTCCAAATGAAGACACGCAAGAAAAAAGCAAAATTCTTTATTTATTATCACTGTAGAGAATCTAATATCGCTTTCTCTTGAATACCAACCAAACTCACAATTCTAATTTATGATTTAAATAAGAAATCTATCTTACCAGTTCAGTCATTTTTAATTCCACAACTCTCTTCAACAAAAACTACGTAGCTTAATATTTTTCGGGAAACTCTCTTCAATCCACAAAACTAATAGATGAATTTAATTCTGAATAACAATTCTCTGATAGCAGGTCGTTATCATCTAACATCCTTCGTTTTCCATTAATTATATTTCCTTTATATGTATATCATTATATCTAAATCACTTCACTGTCTTCATTTAATTTACCTAGTCAAATTTAATTTAGGTTAAGAAAAATATATAATTTTATGCAATTCATGATAAAAGCCCCGAGATTAGTTGAGCGAAAATCATTAAAAGCCTAACGGAACAGAGCTAACATATAATCATTAAATATTTATTTTGTATTTCACATCAGCTATTGAAGTGCAAAGATACATTTTTATAATTGTAAGAAGTATTTTACAAAATTGCTCATTTACATAAATTCTAAATATTTAATGGAATCATATTAATAATTCGACATTACAAACATGCCACAAGCTTTCGCAGAATATATGTTAAAAAATAAATATAATTCTATAGTTCAAATAAATTAAAATTAGTACCTTTCCTTGAAACTAGAAAGAAGGTAATCAACAACTTCTCCAAGTGTTCCTGGAATCGAACTAACAGCTATTTCCGCCCAGGAATGCCACGTCTCTACAATTCTGGACAATAAATTAATATACAATGAATTCGTACTTATAGATGATAACTTTTCTCTTACAGCTTCCAGTTGAGCAGTATTCAATGTTCGTTTTCGGTCTCTGAGATTAGACTGAAGCATACTCAGAGCAGCACTTGGTCCCAGTGGTGGAATATGGACAAAATTGTCAGTACAAGATGATCGAGATCGTAAGAGACGGATGACTTCTTCCGCATCCTCGCTGATGGAGCACACTACGTGGACATTCGGTGGTAAGTTCCATGGAAGCCAACCTAAAATGGCGGATTGGCTGCCTGCTGGTGATCGTAGTTCATGCAAATCGTCTAAGACTATGACGAGATCAGTTGAAGTCGACTCCACCATTTTCAGTAGATCCTTCGAAATAAAATGTGAACAAAATTCAATTTTCATAATATATATATATATATATATATATATACTCATGGACAAAAAAAATTAGCGCACCAAGAAATAAATGCGGGATCGTAAAGAAACTTGGCATGAAGGTACATGTCGAGAAGATATGCAAATGATTAGAAATGCAGCGTGATTGCGCATTACGTATAGCCGGTAGAGAGCGTTTAACATCGTTCTCCGTGGAGTATAAAACTGGTAACCAAAGCTTCTTTGAATGTGCTGAATCATTTACAAAGGAAGAGTTGAGGTAGAGATGCCATTACGCCGTTTTCGAAGACAATATGAGCAGCTGTCGCAGTTTGAGAGGGGGAGAATTATCAGCATGATGGAAGCTGGGTGGTCAGCTAAGCGAGTAGCTCGTCAATTAGGCCGCCCTGATTGTGTTGTGAGGAGGTGTTGGGACCAGTGGATCCGAGAGATGTCATTTACACGAAGACCAGGCTCAGAATGCCCTTGACAAACCAGTCGTCAAGAAGACCGCCACTTTGTAAAAACTGCACGCGTACAGCCAACTGCTTCATCGGCCACCCTCCAGACACAGGTAGCAACTTCATTAGGGGCCCCTGTGTCTTCTCAAACCATACTAAGGCGCCTGGCGGAAGGACATTTGGGATCGCTGCGCCAGTCGCTGCCTTTGTGTGCTGCCCTTGACTCCCACCCATCGACGCCTCCGTTTGGAATGGTGCAGCGCACGAAGAAACTGGACTGCAGCGGAATGGAACCAGGTCGTCTTTAGCGACCAATTCAGATTCAATCTCAGCAGTGATGGTAATCGTGTTCGTGTGTGGAGACCCCGTGGTGAACGCCTCAATCCTGCCTTTGCTTTACAGCTACACACTGCTCCCACAGCTGGTGTAATGGTATGGGGTGCCATTGCCTACAATACACAGTCATCCCTAGTATTGATCCGTGGCACCATGACAGCCCAGCAGTATGTCCATGACATCCTGCAACCACATGTGTTACCACTCATGCAACGGCTCCCAGGAGCCATTTTTCTACAAGACAATGCTCGACCTCACACGGCAAGGGTGTCATAAGACTATCTCAGCACTGTTACTACCCTTCCTTGGCCTGCCCGATTCCCAAATTTGTCTCCGATCGAGCCTATCTGGGATCATTTGGGACGGCGAAATGGGCATCCCACGAGTTTGAATGAACTAAAGGCAAGGTTACTGTAAATATGGAACGAAATGTCTCAAGACAATATACAGAAATTGTATGCCTCAATGCCCGATCGTATCGCATCGTGCATTCGCGCTACAGGGGGTTCAACAGCGTATTAAATCCTCCGTTCTATTGCCTTTTTCTCTGAAATAAATGATCATTTTTCTTTGATTTTCTTATCATTTACTTATATCAAAGCAGTCATTTCGTTTTTTTTTTTTTAATTTCGTTTGCTTTTGACGATTCCTTCTTGGTGCGCTAATTTCTTGTCCATGAGTATATATATATATATATATATGCGTGTTTATGCATGCGTGTGCATATGAATTGGCTCTTTTAACACCATTTCAAATTCTCACGTTAAAAAACTACAACTGTTTTCACTTCTCGAAAAGCTTCAAATTCTCCCAAGCCCCCATTAGAGAAATCAAGAGCATTCTGCAATAAAATGAAAGAAATTATAGTTTATTGAATTAAATGTAATTGTACGAAATATAATTTAAAAGACTCTCCTGCGGATATCACACAATGCTGGTGTTAAATTATTAGCGATTAAAAGACACCGGGCAGTCAGTCGGTCTGGAACCATATGTTTCTGGCTCATGTATATTAGGCTTGCCGAAGGCAGACAGGATGCTGTTATTTCGCATGATCCGAGAGTCACATTCCCTCCCAGCGTCTAGTAATGTACATCCACGCTCTTCAGTAGGTTTGCTGGTTAGGTATATATTGTGTATCCCCCACTTACATAAGACGGTCCGTGCACTGTTTAAAATGAGCTCAACTTGGTAAGTGTTTCTGAACAAGAATATAGAAGTAAAACTGTGACGATAGTAGAGTCAATACATTGAAATCTTCCTATGGTAATGACAAACGATAGGAACGACCAATGGTGAAATGTTCTGTGGTACTTTTACAACAATAAAAATAGTTGAAAATTTTATTCAGATGACCCAAATCCGCGGACCATAAGTTGACATTTATCACAAGTGGCCCGCGGGTTGACAATGCCTACATTAGAAGATTATTAACTTCTTTAGTATATTCATTAGTAAAATAACATTTCGAAACTAAGAATATTTTAATTTTCAGAACATTTTCAAAGAAAACTTTAATAAAAATCACTTTCAGACACTCTATTATTTAACAACTAACAGTAGAGTATAATTTTTTTCTAATTAATGAAAGTCTTAAGCTGCATTTGTTTTTTTATTGCATGGCTTAAAACACAAAAGAAATTTAATTCCTGGTAAAAACATACTAAGCTTTCTATTCGAAACGCTTTAAAACAATATTTTTCAAAATGTCCAAAATGTGCGTTATTTTATTAAAAACATTAGAAACGCCAAAAGTTTAAATTAGAATTCAAAAAGGAGGAAAGAAGTGGTTCCACTCAAAAATTTCTAAATTATACACTCATATTCTAAGAAAAATATAAATCGAGGTTCTCAGGACCTGTTCAAAACTTCGTTATTTTAGATATGTTTGATCGAAATCTTAATCTTTGACGTAGAAGGGGAAAATATTTTATTAAGGATAGTTTAAGAAATTTGCATGATTTATTGAAGTCATAGCAATACAGCAGTATTTTCTATTACACTTAGACCTTACCTATGTGTAAATATTTCCACATTCTTCTCAAGAAATAAGTTTATTGAAGTCTGAATAATTATTACTGATATCTATGTGTCACGTCTATTGACAAAAGAGATCGATGAGCAACAAGGCCCAACTGAGCAATAATCGCACCAAGTAGCGACTAAGAAGATGGAAATAATTCGAATTTTTTTAAAAAATTTTTTGATCCTTATGGTGGGAATCCTGGATACAGTACGGAGCTCTCAGCTAGTGCAGATGCATTCAATAATGTCAGAATAGGAATGATGTAAAAGATATATCTGTAATATGGAAATAATAAGTCCTACTGAAAACAGTTTATTTTTGTTTAAAAACTGAATTTGAATTTTTTTTTCTCATAGTAAAAGTTTGTAACGCATAATTAATTATTTTTTAAAGTGCAAGATACATCCTTCAAAAACTCAAAAGTCTTCCCTGATTATATTCTGAATTAAAATGCGTTATATTTTTATCTAACCTCAATTCGTATAGTCCTGGAATTCTTAGAAAGTTAGACTAGTACAAGATAAAATAAGACCTTGAACATTTCCCCCCGAACTAAAAATTTCATAAATTCTAAAATACTCGTAAAGAAATAAAACAAATGTAAACTTCAATACAACACAATTATTTAATAACTTCACAGAATAAGGCAAGATATGTGATAAACAACTCTGAAACACGCGAACTTTGACGTTAACTTAAATCAGAAGTATCTTGGTCAGCGATTGTAATCTATTCCAGGATTATCGTCGTTATCCAGGAAGCGATTTCCCACAGATATAATAATGATAATTGGTCAATTCTTGCCTGCTTTAATTTACAACGAGACCTCATAAGAGAAAGTCAAAAAGCTTCGTTGTCCAAGACAGTTTCGCTTACAGCAACTCGTTGTTAACCAAATACGACGTTAACTAATACCATTGTTAATCAGTGTACACTTTAAAAAGATATTAAAAAGCAACATTATCTTAAAATATATTATTATATTTTTTTTAGTATAAAGACATGATTAAACATAAAACATTATCTTAAATATAAATATAATCGTTATTAGGATTTAGTGCAATCCACAGCTTTAAATTCTCTTTTTGATTGTGTCCAAAAGCATTTTTAAGCAGTTCATATTGTGACATTGGGCTATTCGCGGTTTCTCTTCACTAACCTTAGGGACTTTCAATTGAGATTGATTACT